>JAXIVJ010001028.1:0-158685 GCA_036785665.1 Chirona hameri
ATATATATATATATATATATATATATATATATATATATATATATATATATATATATATATATATATATATATATATATATATATATATATATATATATATATATATATATATATATTATATATATATATATATATATATATATATATATATATATATATATATATATATATATATATATATATATATATATATATATATATATTATATATATATATATATATATATATATATATATATATATATATATATATATATATATATATATATATATATATATATATATATATATATATATATATATATATATATATATATATATATATATATATATATATATATATATATATATATATATATATATATATATATATATATATATATATATATATATATATATATATATATATATATATATATATATATATATATATATATATATATATATATATATATATATATATATATATATATATATATATATATATATATATATATATATATATATATATATATATATATATATATATATATATATATATATATATATATATATATATATATATATATATATATATATATATATATATATATATATATATATATATATATATATATATATATATATATATATATATATATATATATATATATATATATATATATATATATATATATATATATATATATATATATATATATATATATATATATATAATATATATATATATATATATATATATATATATATATATATATATATATATATATATATATATATATATATATATATATATATATATATATATATATATATATATATATATATATATATATATATATATATATATATATATATATATATATATATATATATATATATATATATATATATACATCTGAGGTTCGCAGCAGACTGTTCACTTCTGATCACCTGGTCGTAGTGACGCACTTCCAAGTTAACATAGGCCCGGCCCCTCGAGCTTCTAGATCTAAGGTGTACAATTACAAGCGTGCAGATTTTACTGCTCTGCGTCAGGCCCTGCGCTCGGTGCCTTGGACGATACTAGAATGTATGGATGTTGATTCTGCCGTTGAGTTATTTTATGATTTTGTGTTTGCCGCTGTAAGTGACCATATACCTATGATAGAGTTGCGTCAGAAATATCCACCGTGGTTTAGTTTATTTATTAGTTATAAAACAACCACAGGCCGAAGCCCACTTACGGCTGTAGTCAAAACACACAACACACGCATCCTCATACATTCACGCATTCATACCTAAGACATGATGACAATGACAATAAATAAGTGAATCCCGCTACCCTACGCAAAAGTAGGGCAAGGGACTAAAAAGTCAGCACCGCTGCCCCGCCAATGGGAATCAATAACTGCCTTCACTGCATGCAAACTTAAAAGCTTGCGACTTAAAAGTAGTTGAACAAAATAACATAAATCGGTCACAAAATAAAATAGTCGGCATGTTCATGATCTCCTGCGTGAGAAAGAACAGGCCCACAAGCGCAAAAAGGCAGACCCCTCTGTCGCGAACATAGAGGAGCACGTGAGGGCTAGAGCAGATTTTAAACGCGAGGTTAGAACCAGTTATCATGACTATCTGACGGGACTTCTGCGAGAATTCAAAGATAATCCTAAGCGATACTGGACATTCATTAAATCTTTGAAGTCCAGTGGTCACGTGTCTCCCGTTTTGGAGTGCAACGGCATGGTGGTGAAGGACGCAACGGCTAGGGCGAATTGCTTCAACAAGTGTTTCGTTAAAAAGTTTAGCGCATCGTGTACTGACGCTTTACCGGACGCCCCCGCTCTTAACGCCCCAGGTTTGTCTGCTTTTAACGTTCCACCTGGCCGTGTGGCACAGCTCCTGCGCGAGCTAAGCCCACATAAAGCTTGCGGTCCTGATGGCCTCAGTGCTAGGATTTTACACGAATGTGCGGATGAGTTTGCGATCCCTATCGACATCATATGTCGATTGTCGGTGCGCTCCGGGGTGTTTCCGTCATCTTGGAAGCGGGCCAACATCATTCCTGTATTCAAAAATGGTTCTAAAAAGCTTCCAGACAACTACAGACCAATCTCATTATTAACACTTTGCTCTAAAATTCTGGAGAAGGTAGTGTGCGAGAGCCTGCTCCAAGCATGCCTTCCAGCACTGCCTTCTTCTCAGCACGGTTTTCTTCCTAAACGCTCCTGCCTGAGCAACTTGGCTTGTTTTTTGGAACACTGCTGGACCTCACTGACAAAGGGATTGCAAACTGACGCAATCTACACTGATTATTCTTCCGCCTTTACGAGTGTGAGCCATAGTCTACTTTTACACAAGCTCAAGTGCTCTTTTAACATCTCAGGTCTTGCGCTCAGCTGGCTTGAGTCTTACCTAAGCCAACGATCCCAGCGAGTCATTCTCGATGGGAAACATTCTGACTGGGCTCCGGTACTATCCGGGGTCCCGGAAGGCAGCATTTTAGGCCCAATTCTGTTCACCTGTTACGTCGCCGACCTTCCTAATCACATCAAAACATCGTGCCTGTCTTATGCAGACGATATCAAAATTTTCAACCGAATCAGTGCCCCAGAGGACGCTCATTCCCTCCAGGCCGATTTAGACCGCCTCAGTTTGTGGTCCAAAACTTGGCGTTTGAAACTCAACCCAGCTAAGTGCAAGACGATCACTTTTACCCTGCGCTCATCACCTCATCTTGTATCGTACGTGCTGGACGGCCAAGCTTGAGCGATGTGTGCGCGTGCGTGACCTTGGCGTCATTTTAGACGCCAAGCTTACATTTGCGGACCACGTTGACGCCACAGTCGCTAAAGCTAACCGCATGCTTGGCCTGCTAATTAGAAGCATGCAGATGTCTGCTGGCACACAACAAACGCGCTTTGACCATGCCGCAGCCCTCGCCGCCTACAAGGCCCATGTAAGATCCATACTGGAATACGGTAGCGTAATCTGGTCAGGCGCTGCGGTCACCCATATGCGCCGGCTGGAGCGCCTTCAACACCGTTTCCTGATGTGGCTGGGATCTAAAACCCAAGCAGCGTGTCCACCACTTGATTACGTGGCATTGCTCGAGCTGTTTGGCTGCGCATCGGTCAGGTCGCGTTTCGTTCGGTCCGATCTAATGTTCATGCGCTCAGTATTCAGCGGCAACATAGACTGCCCTGATATTGTGGCAACGTTCCCGCTGTCAGCACCAAGTCGACGTACGCGGCGCCCCGAGCTCTTCCATGTACCTCGTGGAAGAGTTGACTCTGTAAAGAGGGGCTTCTTGATTCGTCTCCCGCATCTCTTTAACTCGCTCACACACAGCAGCCCTCAGACGGATTTATTTATGCCGTCTCGTACCCTTAGATCTGACATCACGAAGTTCGCTGATGTTCAGGGCACATACTTGAGTTAAGGTCGCTGCTGTGAGCTGTGTCCCGTGATCGGTCATTGGCTTTAAGTTGCACTTGTCTATTTTAGGTCTTTTGCCTGTACCAGCGCTATATCTACACGTTTATATTTACTTTTACCGGCGCTTTTATGTATTTGTCTATTTTTAGGTTTTTGCCTGTATCAGCGCTTTATTTACACGTTTGTTCCTACTTTCACTGGCGATTTTAATCGCCTTTTATGTATTTATTTTATGCTGCTGTGTTTACTATGCAGTATAGTTTTGTTCTCTTATTGTATGTACCATGTGCACTCATGTAGTTTGTGAATGTTTTAATTTCCTGCTGCATGAGGCAGCATGACTGCAACCGTAAGTGAGCCCTGTGCCTGTGGTTGTTGACTCAATAAATAAATAAATAAATAAATAAATGTGTATATATATATATATATATATATATATATATATATATATATATATATATATATATATATATATATATATATATATATATATATATATATATATATATATATATATATATATATATATATATATATATATATATATATATATATATATTATATATATATATATATATATATATATATATATATATATATATATATTATATATATATATATAATACCAAATTACAAATTCACACAATGTATCTTCAACGTCATATTTAAATTCAGCGATGACTTGCAGCTGTGACTTGTGACGTCACGCCCAAAAAAGCATAACAAGGTCGAAACCAGTTATGCAGGTAATTGAAATCCGACTGATGCGTCTGTTCACTTATGCTCAATGCTCATGTTTTTGCTGCAGCTGTAGCGATAAACCATGCAAAACTGCTAGGCTAGCGACACACTTGCTATTGTTGAATTTGAATGGTTCTTGTTACGGACAACTTTGGACGTAATGCAAACACGGCATACAATTTAACTAAATAAGCTGCATCGAAACATAGTATCAACGTCACTCAACACGATACAGATTGTGGGATTTTCGTTCTCGGATAGTTTACAGTGAGTGTGTAAGACATGCGAATCTGGATGAGTGCTTCCAAAATAGTCGACGAATGGTCCCGGAGGCTACTCCGAAAACGGCAAGAAAATTAAATGACTTGGCCGATGGGATCGGTGGCGATGGAAGCTTTTTTGGTTATGTTGCATACGAAAGTAGCATCCATGGATGTAAAGGCACATATTCGCTGTCCTATTCTTTGGTACGGCTGATTAACGAGCTTGGTATGTCTGGTATGTGTGGTATGTCCGGTATGCGTGTCTGGTAGGATGTGATAATTTCCTCCCCCGCTAGAATGAATGACTTATGATATTTCTCGAGAACACTGAACTACGAGTCACCCTCAGCCATGTCAAGCTACTGTAAGCTCCACAATGATCTTGCTATACGAATCGACAGAACAAATAACACCCACCGTGTCGGTATAGAAGACCCTCCCGTCGGTGTGCGTAGCACTCACCGTGCCGGTATAGAAGACCCTCCCGTCGGTGTGCGGGGTGTCGTCTACGTCTGTGTGTTACACCACGCGGCCATGAATCCGCGATAGGCCCGTGACGCTCTTCCAGCGGTCACGGGTGCCACCTCACCGCACCGTCACAGCAGCCACAACCGTCACGGCGACCAACACCCCACGACTGGCGGCCCGAGTCCCGACCGCCGCCCGCCGCCGCCCGCCGCCCGCCGCCGACGCGACGCAGCCGTGTGGGAGGAGTTCCCGAAACTGCCGCGGGGAGGCGCCGCAGTCGCGCTGAGCTGCAGAGCCCACAGCCGAGAGAAGCTCGGCCAACAAATAGTGTTGTTTGTTGAGGACGGTGGAGTTGGCTTACCTGATTTGGTGGCTGGCACTTGGCTGGCGTAGACATTCGGGTTTAATGACGATTAATGACGATTTAATGACGATTTGACTGGCATTATACAGCTGCTGTCAGCGCCGATATTTTGTTTTCTGCGCACACAAGCTATACAGGACGCATGCATAGCTGGAACACTAATATTAAGAATCTTAAGCTTTTCGACAGTTGCCGTTTGCCAAAGCGTTTTATCCGTCATCCTCCCCGTTTCTGGAGGGCAGTCACCGGTCACGGATTCGACGCTTGGTGCTGGTGAAGAAATAATTATTCACTGCCGCCTGAATCGAAACGGTATAATCTCCGCCCGCCACTTCGCCTGGTGGATAACACACGTTTTTTTTTAAACATTCCCTTACTTATGATGATATGCTAAGCAATGGGTTAACGTTACGAATGCCCCAACATTTTGTCCTAAGCATGTCAATATATAAGCCTGCAAGTCAAGAAATCGAAGGTTAAAATATATACATGTGAACACTTGTATGAAATGACTGTGCGATGTTTGTGGTTTCGGACTTCAGGAAGCCACAACAACTGCGGCTATACCCTCTCTGGCGCCCATTATTATAATTATTAATGCCAAGCATTGTGTATGTGGGTAACATACAAATAAACATCGCATACATTTAATAAACATTCGTAGAACCCGTCATTTGAAATATACATATATAACGAGATCCACATCAATACAATATGAAAAGTTTTTTCCTTTTTTTTCTAGTTCTAAGTTTTTTCTAAGCAGGATGTCGACAGATTTCAACGGGAGTTGTGCTTCGCGTGTCCCTGCCCATTATATTCCTCACCAGTACACATGTATGCAAACTGTCCCACCAAATGGATACTAGCCGGTACTAACAGGTGGCAAATTAGGTATTGCACCACCTGTTGGGAACCGGTCCCACATGGGAACATCCTGACTGGATACTGACACGCATTCTGTCCGGTCAGCGCGACGTTTGGTAAGTTAACGTGGCCGGCGGCATCGGTAGCTGGTCATGGCTGCAGGGACATCGAACAGATATTCGTGACTGAACTTAAAGGGACTATCCCACCTTAACATTATATTTGAGTTGAGATAGCCATTTTGATGGCTTGGCATTGAAATTAAGTATGGTAGCAGTTAAAACAACCACAACGATCTAATCAAAAATATATTAGAGTTTGATTTTGACATCTGTAAAAAAATAAGGCCCATGTGTATTTGAATAGGGCCTCTAAACCGACAACGTCGTCTCTCTTTACCCAACTGGTAATGATAGTCGACTTGTTTTAACCCTCGCCCGGGTAGGACAAAATCACTACGACCCCCCTAGAGATTCGCCCCTAATTGATCTAGAGCTTCGATTCAAAGACGAGCGTATTTCTTGTGACGAGAGAAAGCCGTTGATATCTGATTTTAAGGTTTTAGGTCATTAGGTGACCTCTGACGTCATGTCAATGACCAAAAGGTCATCAAAATTGTAAATGCATATAAATTGAATTTTGTCGAGCTAGAATCGTGAATGAGCATATCATAATGCTTAATGGGTGCCAAAATCGTAATCAGCGTCAAAAAATGTCCTAAAAACTGCCAAATTCCAAAAAGGTCATATCAGGTCATCTGCGGTCAGTGACCTCGGTTGACCTGTGGAAGTACATGACCCCAGTGGAACGTATAATTATGTAAAATGGATCCCAAATTTGAAATCAGCGTCACAAAATGTCCTAGAAACCGCCAGAAGCCCAAAACAGTCATCTGAGGTCATCGGAGGTCAATGACCTCAGTTGACCTTTGAAAAGGGCAATCGAGGTCACAATCTCAGTGGAAACCACAACTGTCACCTGGAAACACCTGTGCATATGCTCCTGAACAACAAATACTCGGAAACTGCACAAGACAAACATCGATACTGCGGGACGCCAGTGCGACTGGCATGACCTTGAGAAAAAGGTCATAGGTCACGGGTCATGTGGGTTAGAAATTCCAAACTTGCAGAGCATGTAGAACATTTGTCAAAAGTAGGGTACTGAAAGTTTCACTGCAATCAGTTTGAAATTACGTGAGTTATTCCAGAAAACCGAGGGGTGGCATCCCCCCCTACCCGGGCGAGGGTTAAGGTCAGCCTTGGAATATTTTCGTCTTTCATTTGTCGATCCCCAGGTAGTTCGCAATCTAGAGGCTAGCACTATCGGCTGGAGTTGTTGCAGAAGTTGACCGCCAGGGACCGCTAGTGAGCCAAGGTGTTATGACATCGCAAGCAAATGGTACGCAGTTAAATATTTAACGCTAAGTATTTATTTATTTATAAATCAATCAATCAATCAATATTTAGTGGTACCATTTGCTTGCGACGTCATAACACCCTGGCTCACTAGCGGTTCCTGACTGCTGCAACAACTCCAGTTGATAGTGCTAGACAATCTAGACACCGGGTGGTTCGCAATCTAGGTTGCGGCTCTTGTATGGCCTTGGGATTCTTGTGGGGATCGGTCGTCGTTGTATTGTATTAGTATTAAGTATATTGGTATATAAAGTATGTTATAAATTTGCCAAATATGCCAAGAATTCGATGTGAAATATGTGGTGATGTAAATGAAAGTACTTCGGTGTTCAGGTGAGTGCCACATAATCTTACCTAGTACCTTGGTTTCATTTTGCGCCTTGCGGTGCTTTAGTTATTTCAATAAACGAGTAGGTGTCCACAAATATTGTGATAGCTATATAAGTATATCCAAGTGCCTTTGATGCTTAATTATAATGTGTTTTCTGCGCAATAGATGTCGACAAAAGTTGTGCGATACATTTGTCAGCACAAAGGATTTCCCTGTTATTAAAAAAAATGACGTCACCAACCCAACTTTCCGCTTAAAACTAAAAGTTGAATATCTTCCAATATAAACTTTTTTCGGAAAAAGTTCACGAACATGTTCAGTTGACCTCGCCTGACTACGGTAGACATACACTTAAGTGTGATTCGTCAATTAAAAAAGGTGGGACAGTCCCCATAACACCAGTTATGGAAGTGATCATCAACTATCATTGTCTACATCGGGTATATCCCGATGCATGTCCAGGTGGCGCCCGTGCCCTGTCTCTTTAACCCGTATTCCAAGTCGGTCCGTTTAATCCTGCTAAGCCGACTGAGACAGATAGATGGTAAAAAGTACCTTGAATTAAACGGTAGGTCACCGACTGATCGATAAGGCGATGGAAATTCTTCTTTCTTCCTGAAGGTTATTTAGCTTCAGGATTGAATATAAAATTATTATATATTTGTGTTATTTTGTTGCATCAAAAATGCTCGAAGTTGAATAGGTCACTGCATGTGGCTCATTTTTAGCACTCGTTTAGTAATGCTAGTTTCACTGGGCTCTACTTGGTTAGATAATATACATTTAATTGAAAACGCACTGTCTGCAATGTTTGCAATATGTATAGCAATACCTAAAAAATGCCACGTTTTGTTGGTATGTCGAAATGTCTCATTTTAGCAGGCGATCAGGCGAACTTAGCAGGCGAACTTAGCAGGCGAACTTATATGCCAATGGTCAACTCTGGCATGATGGATGTCTACATAATGTTAACCGGGATGTCAGCTTTCCAGTGCGTCATTCCAGTCTATGTAGCGAGACCAGAACCACAATCACTGTAATACTACCCATTGTGATATACTGACTCACTGAATGATCTCATTGCGTTCAATTGTTCTCCGGATATTCTTTGATATTGCAGATGAATGATGATCAGGATATTTCCGATAAGTATGCATTGATTGAATAGGTACACATGCATACATGGGATGGACATCCAAAATGAAAGCAGGAAAGGCGAAACTCATTCGCACCATGTGGTAACCGTATGTTCGGCCGGGCACATTAAGCTGCATTCAGGCCGTATGTTCGGCCGGGCACATTAATCTGCAATCAGACCGTATGTTCGGCCGGGCACATTAAGCTGCATTCAGACTGTATGTTCGGCCGGGCACATTAGGCTGCATTCAGACCGTATGTTCGGCCGGGCACATTAAGCTGTATTCAGACCGTATGTTCGGCCGGGCACATTAAGCTGCATCCAGACCGTATGTTTGGCCGGGCACATTAAGCTGCATTCAGACCGTATGTTCGGCCGGGCACATTAAGCTGCATTCAGACTGTATGTTCGGCCGGGCACATTAAGCTGCATTCAGACCGTATGTTCGGCCGGGCACATTAAGCTGCATTCAGACCGTATGTTCGGCCGGGCACATTAAGCTGCATTCAGACCGTATGTTCGGCCGGGCACATTAAGCTGCATTCAGACCGTATGTTCGGCCGGGCACATTAAGCTGCATTCAGACTGTATGTTCGGCCGGGCACATTAAGCTGCATTCAGACCGTATGTTCGGCCGGGCACATTAAGCTGCATCCAGACCGTATGTTCGGCCGGGCACATTAAGCTGTATTCAGACCGTATGTTCGGCCGGGCACATTAAGCTGTATTCAGACCGTATGTTCGGCCGGGCACATTAAGCTGCATTCAGACTGTATGTTCGGCCGGGCACATTAAGCTGCATTCAGACCGTATGTTCGGCCGGGCACATTAAGCTGCATTCAGACTGTATGTTCGGCCGGGCACATTAAGCTGCATTCAGTCCGTATGTTCGGCCGGGCACATTAAGCTGTATTCAGACTGTATGTTCGGCCGGGCACATTAAGCTGCATTCAGACCGTATGTTCGGCCGGGCACATTAAGCTGCATTCAGACTGTATATTCGGCCGGGCACATTAAGCTGCATTCAGACTGTATATTCGGCCGGGCACATTAAGCTGCATTCAGACTGTATATTCGGCCGGGCACATTAAGCTGCATTCAGTCCGTATGTTCGGCCGAGCACATTAAGCTGTATTCAGACTGTATGTTCGGCCGGGCACATTAAGCTGCATTCAGACAGCATGTTCGGCCGGGCACATTAAGCTGCATTCAGACCGTATGTTCGGCCGGGCACATTAAGCTGCATTCAGACCGTATGTTCGGCCGGGCACATTAAGCTGTATTCAGACCGTATGTTCGGCCGGGCACATTAAGCTGCATTCAGACATTTGGATGAAAACAGTTCTCTCTAACATCAATATAAACAATCTGTGAAATATGCTCCTGAGAATGGCGAAGAAGCAATTACTTCACAATTACTAGCATTACGAGGTTTCAACCTCGTATATCCTTGAGACGTAGCGTTTAAGGATACTATTTTTTTTGAAGTTTATTTAGGCCAAGGTTATAGAGCTGAACACTCGCGAATCGCAATATACCTACCTCAATTTGTCACTGTTAAACAGTCAGAACCCAGCAGGCTCGGCAGGGTTCCAGCAGGGCGGGGGGTGAGTAAAACACCCGCCCATCTGGCCGGCGTCTATCGGGGGACTGTTTGGTATTCCGCTGTCGCGGGGTAGCGGTACACACGGCCAGCGAAGCCTGATACGCCCGGAGGTCAGCCGGCCAAGGTCACTACCCTTCCCTCCCCTCCCCCTCCCCCTCCCCGCCCACAGCCGGTCGCTCCTCGCACGCGCATACTGCCGATACAGCAAGATTGACAATCAGCTGTTCCGGTCGAGCTGATTTCGCTTTCCGCTCGCTGTTGTGCAATGTTAGGGAGGTATTATTCGCAGTTGGTGAAGGCGTGGCCTTGTGCCCGAAAACAAAACAACGAACACATTCGGTAGCGATTGCAACCCTGATCTGACGCCTACTACAATAGATATTGTAGATGGTATAAATAAGCGTACACTGAGGGTGTGTACTGTGTAGTGGGTATAAGCAACATAATTGTTATTATATGGAAAATATATGTGATTAATTGCAGTCTGGATGATAAATTGAGATGAGATAAAAATGATGGTTGTCCCCTGACGTCACTTTTCGAACGTTTCCTTTGACAACTCGTCGATTGTTGGCGATTGGGATCAAGCTAGCAATGACTTGGAATTAATGCGACGGAAAACAACAACCTTCGTGTATTGTAGACCTATCGAAATCGCCCCAGGACTGGTAGTCCGGACTTTTATTAATAAGCACGTCATGAATTCAATATTTCCTACTTAACTGTGTAGCAGGTTTTCGTCGACGTTTGTCATCCCTTCTGGTAGGATAAATCTCTTGATCTCTTCAATCCCTGCCACCCATCGGTGACAACAGAGAAAGCATTGGCTGCAACATTGAGCTTGTGCAATAACACCCGCTTTCTCTGTTGTTGAAAACGATAACATTTTGCCTGATGATCTACCGCCAATATATCAGATAGAGCACACACCGATGACCGAACAAGACGAAAATGCGGTTGTGCAATACATTCACTCAAATATATGTGAGTGTAAACCACTCAATACTGTTTACACTCTTCGCCCATTTGACTACTTTCAGAAAGGGGAAACATTCCCTTTAACAAAAGCGTATATATCTCGATAACTCAAAGAGTTAGCGACACACGTCATGTGTCGCTACGCACGTGTCTATAATTTCGTCTAATCATACGGTGCCGAGGAATTCCGTAAGACAAAACGCGACCACCGAGTGGTGTGTTTGCTGTTCTTATGTCTTTATCAGGGGCGGCGGATTGCGGGGGGGGGGGGGGGCAGGGTACCCAAAATGCCCTCCCCCCTCCCCAGTCGAAAATCCTGGGGAGAAAAAAGGTCATTTTGCCCCCCAGATTGAGCAGGCCAAAATCTAGGGGGCAAAATGACCTTTTGCCCCCAGGATTTTCGACTGGGGGGCATTTTGGGTACCCTGCCCCCGCAATCCGCCGCCCCTGGTCTTTATATGTCAAAATTGCCTTGACATTAATTAATTATGTATGTTTATACAAATCACGAAATGATTACAAAATAACTAGACTTTGTTCGGTACTTTACCTCTACCCACCGCAACATTCAAACATTGCCTTACATATTATGTGTTGCGGTTCCTGTTACTGCCTTTCAGGTAGCGTCGCCATCTCTCATACCCCTCCAGTTTGATAACGAACCTCTGTATTGTTCCACATGCTTCCACATGACCCTAATCATCATGGTTCCACATGACCGTGCTGCCACAATCGCCACGCCGATACGATCCCGGCGCAACACTCGCAACCCCCATCACGACAAAGGCGACGCTGGTTTCGCGGCTGGCGGTTTCCCTAGGGAACGGTGCCACTGAAATATTGTACAACCGTTATATATGTAAGCAACGAGTATACTCGTTTCTTCTCCTAATTCCTGTCCAACGTACTGAGTTCAACGATTATACTTACAGAAGCTATTATTTGCTAATTATAGATTGTCTACCATCTGAAAAACGCGATACATAGTTAATTCATTGTGGAGTGCTAGTCATATTTTATGGGTCTGGTATCAAAATAAAATGTGCTAAAATATTTGAAGAACTTGCAAAAATATATACCTATCAACTAATTAATAACACAAAAATCGGACGAAATGTGTTGGGTTTTAATCTTGTTTGTCGCGAGGTTTATAAACATTTTATACTTCCGTGGCACCTTTTCCCAGTAGAGGATACATGCGTACCTACTCAGTCAATTTTGCAACCCATGGCAAAAATCCGTGGCGCCGCCCCTGGGTCATCATCAATGTTTTGCTAATAACTATTGATAGAATAAAGATAGAGATTAGTGGATGGCATCACTATATTTAGCTCGTCAAGCCATGTCGCCCTATTTGCAACATCACCTACCTGGGTCACCGAATAACCTTGACCTGAGGTCAAATTTTTAATTTAACCTAGCTAGGTCACAAGTAATATATGACGAAGCGTCTTGATGAGATAAATACGATGGTGGCAACAGTATTATTCTATCTTTATTCAGTAAAAAGTGTTTTGCGAAAACAGTTTTGCCAAAATCAGAATTTTTGACCTTCCATGATCTCTGGAACCTTCAATATTGACCTGAGGTTAAATTTGAGGACACTTTGTCATTGTAAATTGCAATGTCTTGCTATTGCTTTTTTCAGTTTGTACCTAGCTATCATAGCTGTTGAGATATTTGGGAATGTTTGAAGCCGATGTCCAAAAACTGGAAAAATTTGACCTTTGATGACCTCTGGCGACCTCAATGTTCACTTGAGGAAAAATCACCTGAAGTAACGTTGAATGTCCATGTCGAGAGATTTCGAACGCTCTTTTCTGCGTCTTTCGAGTACCTTTAGTTTTCGAGTTACTGGGCGGGGGGGGGGTCATTTTGACCCACCACCACCATATCGAAGTTGTCTCGGAGGCGCACCAGGGCGCGGGTTAACAGACCGTACAAATGCCATATTGTGAGCAAAATTTAATCCAAAAACGTCACAAGATATAAAATGGCAGGGGCTACCACATGGATATCTCGGATGTTTCAAAAATGTGTTTTTTGATCTCACAAAATAAAAATAAAGTTTTTTTTCTAATGCCCACAAAATTTATTTTTTTCAAAGATATTAAAAAATGGAATATATGTCATAGAACCACATATGTCCAATTGCTATACCGAATTTCAAAATTATGTCACCATTCTTGACTGACTTATGGCATCTAAAGTATGGGTAACTCATGACATTATATTATGAAATTTGTTTTGGGCTTTTATTGACCAGAAACAGACAAGTAAATGTATATCTGAGACATAACTGGTCCAGCAACATGCCTTTTTTATTTATATTTATCAATTTCGAATTTTGGCCTTATGTGACCTGACCTTGACCTTAGCTTGACACTAACTTCACTTGCATGAAGTAAGGTGGTGAAATGACTTCACTATCGAATTCTACGTGTAAAATAATCCATAAAACATGTGTTGCATGACTTTCGTATATATTGTGTGCATAGTGACCTTTTGTGACCTGACATTGACCTTGACCTTTGCCAAAAATCTCACTTTAGCTCATGAAGGATGTGTATCATAACTTTGAGACCACTTTGGGTGATTATGGTCGCAATCGAAGGCCTTGGATGGAAAGTATAGCCCAAAAACTCAAATACTAAGATTTTGACCTTTGACCTGACCGTGACCTGATATGACCTATTAATTTGAAATTGTTGAGTGTGTTTTAGATTTATCTCATTAAGTGCTTTCGAAAGTCGTCTTGCGCGTCTTGATGCGACCACCATTTGTTCGGAAGATAACCAGGGGGCGTTTAACGCCCCCCCTCCCCCCCCCCCCCCCGTCAATTGTGTTCAGCTGAGATCCCAGTCAATGCTGGGTTAAAAGTGGACACAACAAAGTCAGTAAAGACACAATAGCGTGAGATGACGCTGCAGTATTGGCTCCTCCAGTTACGCACGCTTAGGGACATTTTATTTAGTGTATAGTAGTCTCAGTCTCAGTATAGTAGTCTTTGAACGTCAACGGAGTGGTTCTCCAAAGCCGACGAAGGGATACAGATAAAGCACTTAGGTAAATGTTCACAAAATATAAATATAAGTCCTGATTACTTAGGACTTCGGAGCACTCATGAGGATCAATGAGTGTCTAGACAGATGAATAGAACTCACATCTTCTCATCATAAACATCCAGTTCACCACCACCACTCCGTTCAGTCAGTGGTCAGTGGATAGAGATATGCATTATTGTTAGTTATTTATATTTTCATGTGAAGTAACGAACAGTAATTTTAGAGAGGTGCTTTAATTTAATAATTGTATTCTTTTGCACCAATCTAACCACGATTATTTGTCTTGTTTTGTTTTTCTGAATTCTGAAAAATACACGTGTTGTTGTTGTTGTTGTTGTTGTTGTTGTTGTTGTTCAGTGCTTAGGCTCTGACCACTCACCAGCACTGCACAGTGTTCATTGCTGGTGTGTTCAGTGAACACTCATCAGTCACTGCCAATAGCATACGGACAGCATATACTGTATACCGTTGCATCAGTTTTAGGATCCAAACAAAAATCCTCTTCCATCAGTAGCAGTCTTCTTACGGATGAGAAGTCAGATTTGCGGTCATTGATAGAATGTTACGGGTGGTAACAAGACAATAATCACTCGAATGTTCGCTTTCTTTCGCGTGAAATCGCCTGAAGCATCAGAGCGATACATCCTGCACAGGAAGACAGCTCCATCACTTCATACTTCCGCCTTCTATAGATGCCGTCAGCGGCTGCCCGACCCGTGAGACTGGACGGTTCATTAAACAGCCGAGTCAGCTATATACGCGCTTCACACACGGCCAATGAACCCAGGCCAGTCTTGTCGCTTCTGCTACCGATCACGATTATTGAGAATCTTAAGGAAGGAAATATTATTTTGTTATTTAATAATTGCCATGCAATCGTGAGTCCCAATCGAATCTGGTGTAGTCACATCAAGTCTCAAGATGCCAGGACTAACTCTAGCGTTGTTGCATCTCTGCAACTAGCCAGTCTGATCTGAAGCGACTGGCAGACATTGGACGGAGATTATCAGTAGACCGATGCTACTGATAATAAAGCCCCTCTCCTCGTCTCTCTGCCGACACTGGTGCAGCGGGAGGCGGCTGTCCAATCGCTGTGAGTCTGCTGCCGGACTGTGGTGGCTGTCAGTCTGCTGCCGGATTGCTGTGAGTCTGCTGCCGGACTGTGGTGGCCGTGAGTCTGCTGCCGGACTGTGGTGGCTGTGAGTCTGCTGCCGGACTGTGGTGGCTGTGACTCTGCTGCCGGACTGTGGTGGCTGTGAGACTGCTGCCGGACTGTGGTGGCTGTGAGTCTGCTGCCGGACTGTGGTGGCTGTGACTCTGCTGCCGGACTGTGGTGGCTGTGAGACTGCTGCCGGACTGTGGTGGCTGTCAGTCTGCTGCCGGACTGTGGTGGCTGTGAGACTGCTGCCGGACTGTGGTGGATGTGACTCTGCTGCCGGACTGTGGTGGCTGTGACTCTACTGCCGGACTGTGGTGGCTGTGAGACTGCTGCCGGACTGTGGTGGCTTTGAGTCTGCTGCCGGACTGTGGTGGCTGTGACTCTACTGCCGGACTGTGGTGGCTGTGAGACTGCTGCCGGACTGTGGTGGCTGTGAGTCTGCTGCCGGACTGTGGTGGCTGTGACTCTACTGCCGGACTGTGGTAGCTGTGACTCTACTGCCGGACTGTGGTGGATGTGAGTCTGCTGCCGGACTGTGGTGGCTGTGACTCTGCTGCCGGACTGTGGTGGCTGTGAGTCTGCTGCCGGACTGTGGTGGCTGTGAGTCTGCTGCCGGACTGTGGTGGATGTGAGTCTGCTGCCGGACTGTGGTGGCTGTGACTCTGCTGCCGGACTGTGGTGGCTGTGACTCTGCTGCCGGACTGTGGTGGCTGTGACTCTACTGCCGGACTGTGGTGGATGTGACTCTACTGCCGGACTGTGGTGGCTGTGACTCTACTGCCGGACTGTGGTGGCTGTGAGTCTGCTGCCGGACTGTGGTGGCTGTGAGTCTGCTGCCGGACTGTGGTGGCTGTGACTCTGCTGCCGGACTGTGGTGGCTGTGACTCTGCTGCAGGACTGTGGTGGCTGTGACTCTGCTGCCGGACTGTGGTGGCTGTGACTCTACTGCCGGACTGTGGTGGATGTGACTGTGGACTGTGGACTGTGGTGGATGTGACTGTGGAATGTGGACTGTGGTGGCTGTGACTGTGGACTGTGGACTGTGGTGGCTGTGACTGTGGAATGTGGTGGCTGTGACTGTGGACTGTGGACTGTGGTGGATGTGACTGTGGAATGTGGAATGTGGTGGATGTGACTGTGGACTGTGGACTGTGGTGGCTGTAACTGTGGACTGTGGACTGTGGTGGCTGTGGACTGTGGACTGCGGTGGATGTGACTGTGGAATGTGGACTGTGGTGGATGTAACTGTGGACTGTGGACTGTGGTGGCTGTGAATGTGGACTGTGGAATGTGGTGGATGTGGACTGTGGACTGTGTACTGTGGTGGCTGTGACTGTAGGCTGTGGACTGTGGTGGATGTGACTGTGGATTGTGGACTGTGGTGACTGTGACTGTGGACTGCCGGACTGTGGTGGCTGTGGACTGTGGACTGTGGACTGTGGTGGTTATGACTGTGGACTGTGGACTGTGGTGGCCGTGACTCTGCTGCCGGACTGTGGTGGATGTGACTGGACTGTGTACTGTGGTGGCTGTGACTGTGGACTGTGGACTGTGGTGGATGTGACTGTGGACTGTGGTGGATGTGACTGTGGAATGTGGTGGCTGTGACTGTGGACTGTGGTGGCTGTGACTGTGGACTGTGGTGGCTGTGACTGTGGACTGTGGTGGATGTGACTGTGGACTGTGGTGGATGTGAATGTGGACTGTGGTGGCTGTGACTGTGGACTGTGGTGGTTGTGACTGTGGACTGTGGTGGCTGTGAATGTGAACTGTGGACTGTGGTGGATGTGACTGTGGACTGTGGACTGTGGTGGCTGTGACTGTGGACTGTGGACTGTTATGGATGTGACTGTGGACTGTGGACTGTGGTGGCTGTGACTGTGGACTGTGGTGGCTGTGACTGTGGACTGTGGACTGTGGTGGATGTGACTGTGGACTGTGGACTGTGGTGGATGTGAATGTGGACTGTGGTGACTATGACTGTGGACTGTGGACTGTGGTGGATGTGACTGTGGACTGTGGAATGTGGTGGCCGTGACTGTGGAATGTGGACTGTGGACTGTGGTGACTGCCGGACTGTGGACTGTGGTGGTTGTGACTGTGGAATGTGGACTGTGGTGGATGTGACTGTGGACTGTGGTGGATGTGACTGTGGACTGTGGTGGCTGTGACTGTGGTGGTTGTGACTGTGGACTGTGGTGGATGTGACTGTGGACTGTGGTGGATGTGACTGTGGAATGTGGTGGATGTGAATGTGGACTGTGTACTGTGGTGGATGTGACTGTGGACTGTGTACTGTGGTGGATGTGACTGTGGACTGTGAACTGTGGTGGATGTGACTGTGGACTGTGGACCGTGGTGGATGTGACTGTGGGATGTGGTGGCTGTGACTGTGGACTGTGGTGGCTGTGACTGTGGACTGTGGTGGATGTGACGGTGGACTGTGGTGGCTGTGACTGTGGACTGTGGTGGCTGTGACTGTGGAATGTGGACTGTGGTGGCTGTGACTGTGGACTGTGGACTGTGGTGGATGTGACTGTGGACTGTGGACTGTGGTGGATGTGACTGTGGACTGTGGTGGATGTGACTGTGGACTGTGGACTGTGGTGTCCGTGACTATGGACTGTGGTGGCTGTGACTGTGGACTGTGGTGGCTGTGACTGTGGACTGTGGACTGTTGTGGCTGTGACTGTGGACTGTGGTGGCTGTGACTGTGGACTGTGGACTGTGGTGGCCGTGACTGTGGACTGTGGTGGCTGTGAATGTGGACTGTGGTGGCTGTGGACTGTGGACTGTGGTGACTGTGGACTGTGGACTGTGGACTGTGGTGGCCGTGACTCTGCTGCCAGTGGGAACCAGTGGGAACCAGTGGGAGCCGCCGCCGCAGCGCTGCGGGTCGACCTGCGCGCTGCACCCAAACAGCAGCGCCCCGCTGCTGTTTGGGTGCAGCGCGCAGGTCGACCGCGGGCCACTCTCCGGGTCATTACCGGCACAGGATGGGGCCGCTCATTAGACGAGTCGAGGAGCTGCCGGCTGGCGGCGGCTCCGAAAATAGACCACGTGCTGCTACAGTTACGGTCGCCTCTGCTGCTGCTGCTGCTTCTGTCGCTCCTGCTGCTACAGTCGCTGTCGGCTAGAGGCGGCCCGAAAATAGAGCAGCGCTGCTACAGTCGCTTCTGCTGCTGCTGCTGCTGCTGCTGCTGCTGCTGTCGCTGCTGCTACTACAGTCACTGCCGGCTGGCGACGGCCCCGAAAATAGAGCACGTGCTACTACAGTCGCTCCTAACCTTGCTGCTGCTAGTGCTACTACTGCTGCTGCTACAGTCGCTGCCGGCTGGCGGCGGCTCGTAAAAAGAGCACGTGCTGCTGCAGTTGCTCCTAATCTTCCTGCTGCCGCTGCTACTGCTGCTACTGCTACAGTCACTGCCGGCTGGCGGCGGCTCGTAAAAAGAGCACGTGCTGCTGCAGTCGCTCCTAATCTTCCTGCTGCCGCTGCTACTGCTGCTACTGCTACAGTCACTGCCGGCTGGCGGCGGCTCGTAAAAAGAGCACGTGCTGCTGCAGTTGCTCCTGCTGCTGCTGCTTCTGCCCCAGTCGCTATCGCCTTTACTGCTACCGCTGCTACCGTTGCTGCTTCCGCTGTCGCCGCTGCTGCCGTTGCTGTTTCCGCTGTCGCCGCTGCTGCCGTTGCTGCTTTCGCTGTCGTCGCTGCTGTCGTCGCTACCACTGCCGTTGCTGCTGCTGCCGCTGCATCACCTTTCGCTGTCGCTTCTGCTTCTGCTGCTGCTGCTGCTGGTGGTGGTGCTTACGTGTGCGGCTGAGAACACTGTTTCTGCCGCCACTGTCGCTGCCGCCGCCGCTGATGCTGTTTCTAACAGCTGGTTGATTATATAGGGCAATTCCAGGACAAATCACAAATGTAAGGGTGGAAATGTATACCACACCCTCTCATATTTCTCTCCAAAATGGTGTATGGGGTTATCCCTGGCGCTGATTTAGATTTTTAATTTGTACGATCATCAGGTCACGGGGTCACAAGATACGGGTCAGTGCAAATTCAGGTAAAGATAAAACATCCAACTAAGTTTGCCATTATATCTCCTTGATGAAAATAGATATCAGAGTAAAATTATACATCATTAGAAAGAAGAAACATAGAATGTGATGACAAGCAAATTTAACCCCCTGAGGGCAATATTTATTAGCTCGACCTTATTACTTTTATTGCCCTACGGGGGGGGCTGACAGCCCCCCCCCCTGTTAACTTCCAAACCAAGCAACTTAGAGCAATGCAGTAAGAACCACCAGCATGTTGCCTGTCATGAGATAAATCTAACAGTATGCGATTTTTAGGTATCAGGTCAACGGGTGACCTTCCAGGCCAAGTGAATGACCTTGGATTTACCACGTCCAGAACAGCGATTTTGCTCTTCAGAAAACCTCAAAATTAGAAATTGATAAATGTAAATAAAAAGGCATGTTCCTAGACCAGTTTTGGCTAACAAATACATACACGGTAATTATTTGTTAGTATCTTGTCAAAAAAGTCAAAAAAAGTTATTTAAAAAATGACGTCATCAGTTTCTTACACTTAGGGAGCTATCACTCCGTCAAAAATGAAGATATGGCTTTGAAATTTGGTATGAGTATTTTCCATACTCAGTTCTCTCATATAGCTTCCGGTTTTTCTAAAATCTTCGAAAATTTTGATTTTGTGGGGATTTTTTCCAAAAAATCAGTTTTTTATTTTAGGGGTCGAAAACCCAAAGGTTTGAAAATACGAGATAGCCATTTTAAAGACAGTGTCATTTTGTATCTTTGGTGAAATGCGTTTGCAATTTCCTTTAAAACGCTGTTTTATACATTTTTTTCTCTCAAATATGTATCGTTTTCCATCAACATGACGTCATCAAAACATGATTATCTCCCAAACTACTCAACCAATTTCAATTACATTTTTACAGCTTACGTATAATTGTTGTAAACTCAGCTACCTAGCATTTCAGTAAGATGTGCCGCATGTGTAAAAGTTATTCAAGAAAACCCTCAGGGGGGGGCCTGTCAGCCCCCCCCCCCCCCCCCGTAGGGCGAGGGTTAATGTATACAAAAGTTTAGGCATGTAGTTAGTAACATGCATTAAAATTTCGCGGTGCAACTGAAACTCCTTGGGGGTCAACAGGAGGCATATGTCAAGACCTCATTTGACCTGCAAGTTAACGAATCTCAGCATTCCTCCAAGTGTATGCAATATGAGAATCATTCGAAAGCACCGGTCCCATAGAATGCACTTGAAATATCAATTTCACATTTTGTTTGCAATTAAAGCGTGTTGTCCTCGGATGATGAACATCCATTGCGACAGTTTTCTGTATCGCATCACAACTGTGCACTAGAGTGCAGACATGCCGCACATTTGTTGATTTGTACAGGTTTGCATGCGTATTACCATGCTATTTACGTGTTGAATAACATGAAAACATTTATTTTGCTTTCATGAAACTGTCTTCCGGTCAGACCAGGTGCGATTTTTGAAGACATGTTTTTTCTTCTGTGCCGATTATGGAGTAAAAATCATCATCACGTTACAATAGGCTGGAAATAGGCTCATTGTAAAGTTCTTGAAGAATGCAACCAAGTTTATGACAAACAAAATGCTCTAAAAACGATAACGATACTTTTGAATTTACTGGCCTGCAAACATATCACAATCTGCCTCTTGCTGAAACCAATAAGTCTTATGGCATACATGAGGTGTGGTGTCATACGGTATGTTGTGACAGGGGCGGATCCAGCCGCTCAGTTTGGGGGGCAAAACTTTTTGGCCTTCAGCAGGCATGTAGCCAGGATTTGTATCAATGTTGTTGACCGGGGGGGAGAGGTAGGGTCGGGTCGTCAGAGAATCTCATTTTATCTAGTGTAAATTTGTTTTTCTCTGGGGGAGGGGGGGAGGGCATGGCCCCGTACCACCCCCCCCCCCCCCCTTGACAACGTACATGGCCTTCAGATACCCAAATTTATTTGCGAAGACTCTGACGTCGAGAGCCGATAACTGACAAGCACCTGTTTTGAAGATGGCCGTGTCATAACGGTACCACACAAACAATAGGATGTAAAAAAGTACCGCCTAAGCATATATACAATACTTTATCAATATGCTAACGCAAGTTCTAACTATGATATTAAACGGAGATCGAAATTAAAGTGTTATTTCTTTACCCAAAGGTAGGAATGAGCCTGCTTCAAACGAGGACGTTTGGCGTTTCCGTTATCGCTTTGTCACAGCTCTCCGTGCTCCGACGAGCGGCAAATGCGCGGAACGCTAGCCTGTTGTTTACCGGGTCAGGTTTGCAACCTAATTTCACTTTTGCTACATAGGAATAGGATCATAAGACGACCAAATGAACCGTGTGAACAAATCTTGATAACCATAACGTGGTATAACATATCACCTCCAGAAAATACGGTTATACATTTAGCGTTCGTACAATCCTATTCCTTTTTTATAAAAGAATTGACGACCCACTTGGTCGCCAACTCTTATGGACTCGCCAGCGAACACATTGGTCAGATTAGCGCCCAGGGGCCATAGCTCTACCGGGGTTCGAAACACGGGCTCCCCACGTGAGAGCCAGACGTCTTAACCACTCGGCTATTACGCCCCCTTAGCACGATAATTTAAAGTGCTCACTAAACCAGTAAAACGCCTTTTTGGGCGATGACCGAGCGGGCGCGCACTGGTAAAGCTAAAACAGGTTTTAAATATAAAACGGTACGGGAGCACACGTGATAGAAACACATAGTCCTTTTAGTCCTTTTAGTCCCCCATAAAAATTGCCAGGCCTCCATGCATGCCAACATAAAAGTTTTATTAAATTGTGCATGATCTCCTTTCTCGAATCCGCCAAAAGGGAGTACGTCCTGAGCGCTGCATGCTTCAGCGTATACAAAACGAATGCCTAGATAAATCAAGCCATTTTTGATCAAGAAAGAGATCAAGATTGTTAATTTTCACGTCTGCGGGTGCCACGCGCTGTGGTACCACCCCTATCAGAACGCACCATAACAAAATCAAAATTGATTTGATGGTCCTATCCAATGGTGAAAACCCGATCTCAATCGGAACAGTGGTTGCAAAGTTATTAGCTTCCGAAAAGCGTCTGTATGGCAGGGTCGGGCCGGGTCAAATGTAAATGTGTCTTGTAAGTTGACGAGAAACCTCACGGGCGCTTCGCGCCCGTTCGGTAATCATCCAAATACGACGGACTTGTAACACATACATGGAGCTACGCTACCATCACGAATACGAGCCTCTCCGCGATCTGGATGTCACTTACTGCCACGTCGTCACCAAGAGTCGGTAAGTGATTCAGATGCTCGAAGGTGAACACGCTGATCATTAGAACGTTAGCCCTTTAACAAAACTGAATATCTCACTGGACATATAGGCTAGGAATATCTTTGTGAAAATACGAAATGCAACCAGAGCTAAAACGTTATCTTCGGCGAAAGTATATATCAATGTATTTGTGTAAAATATTCAACGAAGGATTTGGCATGAAACTCTTCGTACCACAACTGGTATCACTGTCCCGGCTGGATGTGCAAAAAAATGGCTGAATGTGAATAATAATAATAATAATAATAATAATGTCATTTATTTCGCACCAAAACAGTGGTACATATAAAACAACTCTAAATCACACACATACACAAAGTCAAGTAAGCACACATACACACAAAACACATAACATATTCCCAATCTCATTGAGTGTGGTCTGGTATCCTGATCTCGATGCTGGGCTGCACGGTCACGTATGACACGTTCCAGATGCGATGCAAAAATGTTCGATATATAATTTCTACTGAAAGCATCGAAGTCCATATTTAGCAAGTCATAAATAACACCATGCCGAATTCTTAAATGCGTTGTTGCAACGATGCCACAACGACCAATTTCGCTACTCCTAAGAGACTGCACCATGCTATCATGCCAGTACCGGGATATTTCAGCCGGCAGCGAGTAGAGTAAATGCCAGCGTTGATAACAGCGAAACGCTACCAATTGCAACTCGGTACACTACATCTCCTGAATGGTCCTGCACGTTGTCTGGACCATATTTTTCCAGATTTCCTGGATCTCTACTGACCATGTACCGACAACAGTTGGACGGATACATCAGACAGGGATTGTCACAAGGCAGCGCAAATATTAACATCTTTCCGAAGCATAACGTAACAGATCTATTACATTCGCTCGGCTTTACTTCGCTATTAATTATACAAAAATTGTATGTGCAATTTCTTTTTTAGCAAATTGTAGTTGCTAAAAACAGCTAAAATGCATTTTGGAAAGATACAAATGGCAACTTTTACTCCAATTTTTTTTTTTTTGGGGGGGGGGCAAAAACATACTTTTGCCCCCCGACTTTTCGTGGGGGGGGGGCAACTACCCATTTTGCCCCCCCCCCCCCCCTCCCCCTCTGTGTTGTGACATATGTTTGCGGACCAGTAAATAAAAAGATATCTCGCTTTTAGTACAGTATGTGTGTTATAACATTGGTTTATCTTGCCAAAAACGTTACAGTGACCCTATGTGCAGTCGTATAGCGTGATGTTCGTCTTTTGCCCCATAGCCGGCCCAGAAGTTCAAACGTGTTTCGAAGATTGCGGTTGGTCCGACTGAAACTATGTTTTAGAGGAAAATAAATGTTTGCATGTTATTCAGCACGTAGAATAGCATGGTAATACGTGTGAAAACCTGTACAAATCAACAAATGTGCGGCATTGTCTGCACCCTAGCACGCAGTTGTGATGGTGATACAGAAAGCTGTTGTGATGGATGTTCATCCGAGGATAATACGCTTTAATTTCAAACAAATTTGAAACTATTATCACAGGTGTATTCCATGGGACAAGTGCTTTTGAATGATACCCATTAGGCATGGTCGTCAGCAGGGTGGAAATTAAAGATTCCGGATTAAAAAAATTGCGAGGGTGGATTAGTATGTAGTAAACAATTTTGAACAACTTCGCTATCTTCGGTTTTTGGATTTAATTAATTTCAGACTACCTTAAATCCGTTTTTTCGGCAACATGTTCGGGAGGCCATTATGCATGGTAGTCGGGATTGTGAAAATACAAAAATTCGGAATTCGAAAATTACGATGGTGGATTCGTATGAAGTAAACAGTTATGAACAATTTGTATATGTTCGTTTCTTTATTTGATTAAAACCTGACTACTTTACATCCATTTTTCGGCTACATGTTCGGGCGGCCATGACCTACAGCGCCAAAGTAGGCAACACGGATATTGGAAACGGCAATCATGTACATAAGATCAAGCTGAATCCTCCCATGCACGACTGACAGTCATTCCCAAATAATTTCGGTTTCTGAACTCGAATCTTGATGCATACACGAAAACCAACAGGCCCGAATACGTCTCGTGCACGCTCCTCGGTTCAACCAGCGGGACGAACAACTGAAATTTAGAGATATCAGGGCCCAATCCGGCCTCCACCTTCGGAGGTTCCTCTCCTTCCTCCAGAGGGCCCACTCAGACCTCCAGAGGGCCCAATCTGACCTCCATATGACCCACTTTGACCTCCAGAAGGCCACTCTGGATACCATTGGCCCCCTCTGGCTTCCAGAGAGCCCACTCTGACCTCCCGAGGGCCCACTTCGGCTTCCGGATGGCCCTTCTGGCTTCCAGAGGGCCCACTCTGGCACCCAGAGGGCCCCTCTGGATACTAATTGACCCCCACTGGCTTTCAGTGGCCCCACTCTGACCTTCATATGGCCCACTCTGGCCTCCAGGGGGCCCACCACTCTGGCCTTCAGGGTGTCCGTCTGGCTTCACGACGGCCACTCTCGCTTTCAGAGGGCTCATTCTGGCCTCCAGAGGGCCGCTTCTGGCTTCCAGAGGGCCCCTTGTGGCTGCCAGAGGGCATACTCTGACCTCCAGAGGGCCCACACCGGCGTCCACCTCCAGAGGGCCAACCACTGCCGCCACCTCCAGAGGGCCCATTTCAGCCTCCAGAGGGCCAACTCTGACCTCTAGATGGACCTCACTGGCCTCTAGTGGGCCACTCTGGCATTCATAGGGCCCTCTCCAGCATCCATAGGGCCCCTCTGGATATCATTGGGCCCCTCTGGCGTCCAGAGGGCCCATTCTGACCTACAAGAGGATCACCACTCTGACCTCCAGAGGCATAACACTCACCACCATAGGGCCCCCTCTGGATTCCAGGGGCCCACTCTGACCTCCACAGCGCCCGCTGTGGCCTCCAGATGGAACCCTGTCCTCCATAGGGCCCACTCCGACCTCTAGAGGGCCAACTCCAGCCTCCAGGGGGCCCACTCTGGCCTCTAGAGGGCCCTCTCCGACCTCAGCGGGCCCTCTCCAACCTTCAGAAGGCCCACTCTGGCCTCGAGAGAGCTCACTTTGGCCTCCGGTGGGAAGGGGGGTGCATACTGGCTTCCAGTGGGCCTCCTCTGGCTTCCAGAGGGCCCTCTCCGACCTACAAAGGGCCTACTCTGACCTGAGGCCCAGTTGGGACCTTCGGGCCTACCTGGGCTCCAGTGACTTGGGGAGGGGGAGGGGCAAAATATATGTTGGCCCCCTTCATGGGCCTTGCGGGGGGCATGACCCGTATGGACCCCTCGTGACCGCCACTGTTCACAGGGGCCCTCTGTCGGTCTCAGGGGCTCTCTGTCGGTCTGAGGGGGTACTGTGTCGGTCTGGGGGCCCTTGTTCGGCCTGATGAGTCCTCTGTCGGCCTGAGGGATCATATATCGGCCTGAGAGATCCTCTGGCCGCCTGATGTGGCCGTTGGCCAGGTTGAGGGGCCCTTGGTCGGCCTAAGGGGCCCTCTGTTAGCCTGAGGAGCCCCCTGTCGGCCTGAGAGGACCCTCTGTCGTCCTGAGGGGCCCTCTGTCAGCATGAGGGGCCCTATGTCCGTCTGTCGGCCTGGTGGGCCCTCTGGTGGCCTTAGGGGCCCCCTCTGTCGGCCTGAGGGGGGACTTCTGTCGGCACGAGGAGGACCTTCTGTCGACCTGAGGGGCCCGCTATCGGCCTGTGAGGGCCCTCGGTCGTCTTGAGGGATAATTTGATGGACTTGAGGGGTTTTGGTCAGCTCGAAGGGTCTCGGTCGGCTTTGGGAGTCATTTGACAGCCTGAAGGCCCTCTGTCAGGCGGGCCCTCTGTTGGCCCGTGGGGGCCTTCGGTCAGCTTGAGGGGGCATTCGTTTCGCTTGAGAGACCTCAGTCGGCCTAAGCGGCTCTAGGTCGGCTTGAGGGGCCCTAAGTAGTGTGCATTTAGGTCCCCTCAAGCCACCTAGAGCCCATTAGGCTGACTGAGGTCTCAAGCCAAACGAATGCCCCCTCAAGCTGACCGAAGGCCCCCACAGGTCAACAGAGGGCCCGCCCGACAGAGGTCCTTCAGGCTGTCAAATGACTCCCAAAGCCGACAGAGGCCCTTCAAGCTGACCAAAACCCCTCAAGTCGACCAAATGCTCCTTCAAGCCGACCGAGCAACTGCATATTCATTATTCAGTGCGCATGAGCATACACAAATTCAGCCAATTGGTCGTTACAGCGATTTACCCATAATCGGCGCTTCCTTGTCCGTTGAACGGCAGCCGAGTTTCCTGGGGACCAAACATGTTTTCAAAAAGTGGATTTAAGGTAGTCAGGAATTCATTTGATCGAAAAACCGAAAACAAAAAAGTTGTTCATAATGGTTTACTTCATACCCATCCACCCTCGCAATTTTCAAAATCGGAAATTAATTCTGACGACCATGCCTAATGCCCATATTGCCTACATTTGGAGGAATGTCGAGATTCGTTAACTCGCAGGTCAAATGAGGTCATGACATATGACCCCTGTTGACCCCCCAAGGAGTTTCAGTTGCACCGCAAAATTTTGCATGTATGTTGCCAAATACATGCCCAAACTTGTATATATATATATATTTTTAATCGGAGCGCGGAAACATTGTTTGACCCAATAAACAATGTTTTTTTTTGTAATAAAGGTCATAAGGTCAAGCTATCAAATATTGACCTCAGGGGTTAAATGTGCATGTCATCACATTCATTGCTTCTTCCTCGTGCTAATGATGTATAATTTTACTCTGACATCTATTTTCATCATGGAGATATAATTGCAAACGTGGTAGGATGTTTGCTATTGAGCTGAATTTTCGCTGAACCGTATCCCCGTGACCTGACGATCGTACCAATTCAAAAATAGAAATCAGTACCAAGGATAACCCCATACACCATTTTTGAGCGAAATCTGAGAGGGTGGGGTTACCATACCTGGGTGATCTGTCCTGGAATTGCCCTATAGCCAATGAGCCTGCCAAAACATTATCACGCTGAGAAACACACCCTGCTCGCAGCCGTCACTGAACTAGTTCGTGAGTGACTTCCGGGGAAGACGTCCGCTGTAGAGGCGCAAACTGTCTGAGGTTGACCACTGCGACCGGTTTCCGACCGGTGACCGGTGTGTGGTCAGTAAAGTGGTGAGACGCTGAGCCTTGGTAGCGCAATTTGAGCTTCTCATGGGTCCTCATAGGGGAACAGCTGTGAACTAAGTCAGCAGTCTCTTTCCAGTCCACATTTTTACAGAATAGGGCATTTCAATCGTGCCATTTTATCTTCTGAGTAGTTGAGCTGTTCTGTGAGCCATAAACTCAGCAGAAAAGTTTCGTTCAAGGGGACTTGACATTAACAACCTATCACGGAAAATGATGCGGAGAGAATACCGTGACAGAGAGCGAGAATGCGTCGCTGAATCCGTCTTTCAGTAATCTGCCCTGTAGCAGTGGGTCACGGACAGTGGGATCGCTCCGGCCCCAAACATCCGCAGCATCCCAGACAGGTGCACTACGATCACATCTCATCCAGCTGGCGCCTGTTCGGCCAGCACTTCTGGGCGGAGATCCCGCCTCATTCAGTCCACCTGTTACTCAATGGGAGCAACTCCAGTCTGGCTGCTGATCGATTTCAGTCCTGGCACGGCGTGACACACTTCTCCGATAGGCGATATAATCAGAAGCTGCCGGAGACTCGAGCATCGGTGGAATATCTGCGGTGTATTCACTGCAGGCAACTCTGAAAAGCATTCGCCTCGATAACGGTGAGACGCCAGCTTGTTACTGGACGTTCTGATGTTACTGGACGTGGACGTTCTGATGTTACTGGACGTGGACGTTCTGATGGCTTATTATGTCGGGAAGGCGCTGGAGTATTATTTGTTTCCCATTCGCGACCGTATCATTATGCTGTTTGCTTTGAGAACTGAGTGAATGCCCCGTGGAGGCATGGCTTTCTATTGGGCTTGCCGGTGAGAACTGGTTTCCGCCACTGACGTTATTTCTGCCCGGTTTTGACGTTGTTTCTGCCCGGTTTTGACTGGCGACAGACAGATGCGCGGTCAGACACCACGGGTATCTATTCGCTGTCACATGTGAAGGCGTTCACGTCGTGCCAGTCACACAGCTATTGTATTCGCGGGATCACGAATTGTATGGGTAACTGTATGGGTATGAGTAATACATAACAATAAAAAGAGCAATTTGATTTCACGAAGAGGTCAATGAATACTAAAACGAACATTTCATGTGTATGCAATCAAATGGTGTGTGAACAACTGACAGACACCTGTCGGTAAAAAGCAGTTGGGTATCCATGAATGGGTTTGTATACGCTGTCGTACACCACAACTTCAGGTCGTTCACAGCATTGACTACTACTACCGACAGCATGTGGCTATTCCAGACCCCAGAACGTGCGACCGCCACCGCAACGTTAACCCTTCCCTTTCCACTCGGTGGAGCATGTGGCCACAGAAGAAGCACTGCTCCCACCTGATGCTGTTGAACCCACCGCTCCACGCCGCACTCACAACCTGTATCTCGCCGCTCCACGCCGCACTCACAACCTGTATCTCGCCGCTCCACGCCGCACTTACGACCTGTATCTCACCGCTCCACGCCGCACTCACATCCTGTATCTCGCCGCTCCACGCCGCACTCACAACCTGTATCTCGCCGCTCCAAGCCGCACTCACAACCTGTATCTCGCCGCTCCACGCCGCACTCACAACCTGTATCTCACCGCTCCACGCCGCACTCACAACCTGTATCTCGCCGCTCCACGCCGCACTCACAGCCTGTATCTCGCCGCTCCACGCCGCACTCACAACCTGTATCTCGCCGCTCCACGCCGCACTCACAACCTGTATCTCGCCGCTCCACGCCGCACTCACAACCTGTATCTCGCCGCTCCACGCCGCACTCACAACCTGTATCTCGCCGCTCCACGCCGCACTCACAACCTGTATCTCGCCGCTCCACGCCGCACTCACAACCTGTATCTCGCCGCTCCACGCCGCACTCCCAACCTGTATCTCGCCGCTCCACGCCGCACTCACAACCTGTATCTCGCCGCTCCACGCCGCACTCACGACCTGTATCTCGCCGCTCCACGCCGCACTCACAACCTGTATCTCGCCGCTCCACGCCGCACTCACAACCTGTATCTCGCCGCTCCACGCCGCACTCACAACCTGTATCTCGCCGCTCCACGCCGCACTTACGACCTGTATCTCGCCGCTCCACGCCGCACTCACAACCTGTATCTCACCGCTCCACGCCGCACTCACAACCTGTATCTCGCCGCTCCACGCCGCACTCACAACCTGTATCTCGCCGCTCCACGCCGCACTCACAACCTGTATCTCGCCGCTCCACGTCGCACTCACAACCTGTATCTCGCCGCTCCACGCCGCACTCACAACCTGTATCTCGCCGCTCCACGCCGCACTCACAACCTGTATCTCGCCGCTCCACGCCGCACTCACAACCTGTATCTCGCCGCTCCACGCCGCACTCACAACCTGTATCTCGCCGCTCCACGCCGCACTCACAACCTGTATCTCGCCGCTCCACGCCGCACTCACAACCTGTATCTCACCGCTCCACGCCGCACTCACAACCTGTATCTCACCGCTCCACGCCGCACTCACAACCTGTATCTCACCGCTCCACGCCGCACTCACAACCTGTATCTCGCCGCTCCACGCTGCACTCACAACTTGTATCTCGCCGCTCCACGCCGTGCTCCCGACCTGTATCTCGCCGCTCCACGCCGCGCTCCCGACCTGTATCTCGCCGCTCCACGCCGCACTTACAACCGGTATCTCGCCACTCCACGCCGCACTCACAACCTGTATCTCGCCGCTCCACGCCGCACTCACAACCTGTATCTCACCGCTCCACGCCGCACTTACGACCTGTATCTCGCCGCTCCACGCCGCACTCACAACCTGTATCTCGCCGCTCCACGCCGCACTCACAACCTGTATCTCGCCGCTCCACGCCGCACTTACGACCTGTATCTCGCCGCTCCACGCCGCACTCACAACCTGTATCTCGCCGCTCCACGCCGCACTCACAACCTGTATCTCGCCGCTCCACGCCGCACTCACAACCTGTATCTCGCCGCTCCACGCCGCACTCACAACCTGTATCTCGCCGCTCCACGCCGCACTCACAACCTGTATCTCGCCGCTCCACGCCGCACTAACAACCTGTATCTCGCCGCTCCACGCTGCACTCACAACCTGTATCTCGCCGCTCCACGCCGCACTCACAACCTGTATCTCGCCGCTCCACGCCGCGCTTACGACCTGTATCTCGCCGCTCCACGCCGCACTCACAACCTGTATCTCGCCGCTCCACGCCGCACTCACAACCCGTATCTCGCCGCTCCACGCCGCACTCGCAACCTGTATCTCGCCGCTCCACGCCGCACTCACAACCTGTATCTCGCCGCTCCACGCCGCACTCACAACCTGTATCTCACCGCTCCACGCCGCACTCACAACCTGTATCTCACCGCTCCACGCCGCGCTTACGACAGGTATCTCACCGCTCCACGCCGCACTCACAACCTGTATCTCACCGCTCCACGCCGCACTCACAACCTGTATCTCGCCGCTCCACGCCGCACTCACAACCTGTATCTCGCCGCTCCACGCCGCACTCACAACCTGTATCTCGCCGCTCCACGCCGCACTCACAACCTGTATCTCGCCGCTCCACGCCGCACTCACAACCTGTATCTCACCGCTCCACGCCGCACTCACAACCTGTATCTCACCGCTCCACGCCGCGCTTACGACCTGTATCTCACCGCTCCACGCCGCACTCACAACCTGTATCTCGCCGCTCCACGCCGCACTCACAACCTGTATCTCGCCGCTCCACGCCGCACTTACGACCTGTATCTCGCCGCTCCACGCCGCACTCACAACCTGTATCTCGCCGCTCCACGCCGCACTTACGACCTGTATCTCGCCGCTCCACGCCGCACTCACAACCTGTATCTCGCCGCTCCACGCCGCGCTTACGACAGGTATCTCACCGCTCCACGCCGCACTCACAACCTGTATCTCGCCGCTCCACGCCGCACTCACAACCTGTATCTCGCCGCTCCACGCCGCACTTACGACCTGTATCTCGCCGCTCCACGCCCCACTCACAACCTGTATCTCGCCGCTCCACGCCGCGCTTACGACAGGTATCTCACCGCTCCACGCTGCACTCACAACCTGTATCTCGCCGCTCCACGCCGCACTCACAACCTGTATCTCGCCGCTCCACGCCGCACTCACAACCTGTATCTCGCCGCTCCACGCCGCGCTTACGACAGGTATCTCACCGCTCCACGCCGCACTCACAACCTGTATCTCGCCGCTCCACGCCGCACTCACAACCTGTATCTCGCCGCTCCACGCCGCGCTTACGACAGGTATCTCACCGCTCCACGCCGCACTCACAACCTGTATCTCACCGCTCCAAGCCGCGCTTACGACAGGTATCTCACCGCTCCACGCCGCACTCACAACCTGTATCTCGCCGCTCCACGCCGCACTTACGACCTGTATCTCGCCGCTCCACGCCGCACTTACGACCTGTATCTCGCCGCTCCACGCCGCACTTACGACCTGTATCTCGCCGCTCCACGCCGCACTCACAACCTGTATCTCGCCGCTCCACGCCGCACTCACAACCTGTATCTCGCCGCTCCACGCCGCACTCACAACCTGTATCTCGCCGCTCCACGCCGCACTCACAACCTGTATCTCGCCGCTCCACGCCGCACTCACAACCTGTATCTCGCCGCTCCACGCTGCACTCACAACCTGTATCTCGCCGCTCCACGCCGCGCTTACGACCTGTATCTCACCGCTCCACGCCGCGCTTACGACAGGTATCTCACCGCTCCACGCCGCGCTTACGACCTGTATCTCACCGCTCCCCGCCGCGCTTACGACAGGTATCTCACCGCTCCACGCCGCACTTACGACCTGTATCTCACCGCTCCACGCCGCACTTACAACCTGTATCTCGCCGCTCCACGCCGCACTCCCAACCTGTATCTCGCCGCTCCACGCCGCACTCACAACCTGTATCTCGCCGCTCCACGCCGCACTCACAACCTGTATCTCACCGCTCCACGCCGCACTCACAACCTGTATCTCGCCGCTCCACGCCGCACTCACAACCTGTATCTCGCCGCTCAACGCCACGCTTACGACCTGTATCTCGCCGCTCCACGCCGCGCTTACGACAGGTATCTCACCGCTCCACGCGGCTGCTAGTCCTGTTGACACGGGGGATTGCACCACCCCACCACCCCACTCCCAGGGTAACTACTGAGGGTAGCCGTAATGGCCGTAATGACTGAGCGGCCGCACAGTATCGGCGGCGGTCCAGTGAAGGTCGCCGTCGCGGCGCAGTGCGAGTGGTGGCGGCCGCAGCCCCCGGCTCCACACGGCTTACTGCCGCCGGGAGGGGTCCGAGTATGGCAGGGGACGGGAGGGGTTGGAGGGGTGGGAGGGGCGGGAGGGGTGGGAGGGGTGGGAGGGGTGGGAGGGGTGGGAGGGGCGGGAGGGGTGGGAGGGTGGGAGGGTGGGAGGGTGGGAGGGGTGGGAGGGGTGGGAGGGGTGGGAGGGTGGGAGGGGTGGGATGGGTGGGAGGGGTGGGAGGGTGGGAGGGGTGGGAGGGGTGGGAGGGTGGGAGGGGTGGGAGGGATGTGAGGGGTGGGAGGGTGGGAGGGTGGGAGGATGGGAGGGTGGGAGGGTGGGAAGGTGGGAAGGTGGGAAGGTGGGAGGGTGGGAGTGTGGGAGGGTGGAAGGGTGGAGGGGTGGGAGGGTGGGAGCGGAGAAGTGACGGGCGCATTACTCTGCGGTTCGAGTGTCGACAGCGGCGACCGCAGCAGCGGCGCCTCAGATGACGGTGGCCGGCGGTATTTTTAATTGTCAGTATTTGAACTGCCAGGCGATACTTTAATTGTTCCTATAACTCAGAACCTCGTTACACTCCGGAATATCGACAAAATCGCCACAAGGTAGAGGGCCGACAATATAATACCCCTGCCCCAAAATTCGGATGCCCAGAAACGCGTTGTGAGTGGCCTATGCACATTGTCATGCATGCGTGGACTATTTAGGACTTCAGGAAGGTCAGTAGACTCAGGCCACATCATTTGTCAAGCTTACACCATAAATGTCGGTGAAGAAGGTGAGTCCAAACTTGTAGGAATTGTCACACATGATGTCATAACAGTTAAAGGGAGTGTGCCTACTGTTTTGGAATGTCAAAAGTATTTTGCATACGGTAAGTAGCTATTGGTTTGATTGTTGTATATGATGAAATTCACATCTGGAGCCCCTTTAGTTGAATTTTCACTTATATTGTTTTTTGTTTATTTTTGTTTCGATATCTATAAAACGATCGCCACTATGGTGATGTTATGTAAACGGCGCACATAAGACAATACAATTACGGTCACATCATGCAAGATAGAAAGACGAGTTTTGCACAGCATGTTCTTGCCACTGTGAACTTTATTATGTGCAAGTTGCATAGCTCAAAATTAATATCTTCGTCGAACAATGACCATCAAGCGTTGCGATCAGGGGGACAGACGGTACTGTGCAACTGCTGCTATCAGCGCGTACGAGCTGTTTGGTCGAATTGCTATTGGCCGGCGCTAACGATATGCTAGCAGTGTGATCGATAGTTGCAGTGCGTTTAGTAGTGGAAGCCCTCTGGAGTCTACCCGATAACTTTTTGCTCCCAGCAAGTTCCTGGAGTCTTTGGAATATCTCAGCAACTAGGGTGAATCCGGAGATATTAAGTCATAATTTAATTAGGCAAATTATGTTCTATAGACCAGCGTCAATAACCCCAAATAAGCGATGTGAGTAGGCGCACTCCCTTTAATAGTGAGTTACACTTAACGGCCATGCCATCACGATACTACTTTCCTCAGAAAATCTGTATTGATCGTCTAATTGGATGAGAACTGGTCCAGAGTCGGAAGGGACTTTTTGGACATGAACAGCAAACTGATTTTAACTTTTCTAAGGGGCTAGACAATAACACTTTGCAAACTGTATTCCCGCAGTTGAGTCATCAAACTAATCTGATTGCAACGCTGCTACAACATTGCATTGCACTGTTGGATCAATGCGTGCAGCCTGCCGATGAAGTTCACGACATTGATGGTGGTTTTCATCTTTCAGTGCAATTGTATCCACCAATTGAGGTCATGGCCTAACCAAGAATGTAGCAAAAACAAATTGAAACAAAGCTGCATTTTCCGAATGTCACACGCCCAGTACCCCCAATTCCCCCCGGATCCCCAATCCGCCCAGGATTCCCAATTAAGCAGCCTCCCCTACTTCAAACTCGAGTTTTAGGTGTCAATAATGAGGACCTAGGCGAGTTGCCAGGCGCTGTTCATCCTTCAGCTGGCCGTCTCTGGCGTGCAACTACTAGCGATGCATGACGTCACGACTACTCACGTGCACCGAACTCTGTCCACGAGGTATGTTTACTGTATGGCAGCGATCTGTAGACGGGGCATGTTCAATGCATGGATGGCTGCTGCACGGTCTGCTACACGCTCTAAGCATTTGTTATCCGTCGCGTTTAGTTTTAGTTTTTTTAAAGTTTATTCAAGTAAATGAGCAACAGGCAGCAGTGACCAGCGCTGCTACAGCTCAAATCCAAAGTTAAAACACATCAAATTAAACATCACATCAATCATATACACATAGAAACACAAACCTAAAAATCACATAAAAATACAAACCTAAAAATATACATAAAAGTACATAACACAACTCTAAAAATACACATAAAACAAAGATTGTAAGAGCTATAAGCAGATATTAAAATGGACACTGTTTACAATATCTCACTACCCCAGCTCTAAACACTTGGTAGGATGCCCCGAATGGGTCTGCCGATGGACATTTGGCCAGGTATTCATTGTACGCCCTACAGGGGCGTAGGAAGGATTTCGGCCAAGGGGGGGGGGGGCAAATAGGATCAGAGGGGCCCTCGTAGCCTAGGGGGCCCACATAATTAAAACAGTACAATATGTTGTGTTGTAAAACAACGACAAATAAGTTTTCGACAATGAAAAAAAAAGTGTATTTGTATTTTTTTTGGGAGTAAAAAAAAGAAGCAAATCCGAGATAGCTATTTTTAATATTATATCATTTCCTTTCTTTCGATATTTTTTTTCTTCTCAATTTTCTCCAAAACTCGCAATTCTACAATTTGTCAAACATTTATTGATTTTCCACCAAAAATGACATGACATGACGTGAGTAAAACGTCATTATCTCTTAAAGTATTCCACCATTTTCATTGAATTGTTTGATAAGACGTAAAATTGATGCAGCCTCGCCCTCGCCCGTGCAGCGTCCGATCAGTGCGTGACCGTGCAGGGGGGGGGGGGGTGGTTACGACCCCTCCCCTTAGCGTTTCGTTCCTAATTGGGCTAGAGCTTCCATTAAAAAACGAGCGTGTTGCTTGTCACGAGAGGAAGCCATTGATACCAGATTTTAAGGTTATAGGTCATTAGGTGACCTCTGAGATCATGTCAATGACCCAAAATTCAACTAAACTGTAAATACTTATAAATTGAATTTAATCGAGCTAGAATCGCGAATGAGCATATCATTATGCTAAATGGGTGCCAAATTTGAAATTAGCGTCACAAAAAGTCCTAGAAACTGCCAAATTCCAAAAAGGTCATGTCAGGTCATGTCAGGTCATTTGAGGTCAGTGACTTAGGTTGACCTGACCTGACCTGTCTGACCTGGGGGCTCATGACTCCAGTGGAACATATAATTATGTAAAATGGATCCCATATTTGAAATCAGCGTCACAAAATGCCCTTGAAACTGCCAGAAGCCAAAAAAGTAATATGAGGTCATCGGAGGTTACAATCTCAGTGGAAACAACAACTGTCACCTGGAAACACCTGTGCATATTCTCCTGAACAACAAACACTATGCAACTGTACAAGATACAAGGATCAATACTACGGGACGCCATTTGCGCCTGACATGACCTTGAAAACAGGTCAAAGGTCACGGGTCATTTGACCTATAACTTAAAGAATTTCAGAATATGTGCCCAATTGTTCACAAGTAGGGTACCTAAAGTTTCATCGCAATCGGTTGATATTTACGCGAGTTATTCGCGAAAAACCGAGGAGGGTGGCATCCCCTGCACTGGCGAGGGTTAACCCGCGCCGTGCCGTGGGGCGTTTAGACGCCCCCCTAAGGTTTTTCAAGAATAGCGAGAAAAAAACGGCGGCGTGCAGCGCCGCCGTTTTTGGCACAGCTGTTTGGCCATCAATTGCGCACATTATGATAAAACAAAATACCCGGGTCATTTCAGGTCAGGTCACTAGACCGGGTCACGTGACCCCACCTCCAAAAATATTTCCGGTCGCACCACAGCCACAATTATTGGCCGATAGATTTCGTACTTACAATATTTTATCAGAACAATAGTACCATATTAATACGTTTATCTCTGATTTTCACATCGGTGACCTAAGATCGGGTCAATTTCGTGACCTCCCCATTATAAGTCAATGGGGAAATAATCAAATGCTTCCTATTCTGAGGATACGAATTATATCAGCCCAATTCCTTCTGGATCATGTTATCATAGGCCATTATTGAAGTTACAGATGCAATTTTTGTTCAGTGAGGACCTCGGGTGACCAGAGGTCATCCGAGGTCACCAACACTTTTTTGCCAATAACTCTCGACAAAATCAATACAGAGAACTGAAACTGGCACCAATGTGTTTGTCTCGTCGAGGCACGTCTCCCAATGTAAAACATGACCTTGACCTAAGGTCAAATTTTGAAGTTGACCTAACCTGGTCATCATGCATATGATACAAAGTGCATTGGCGAGACACACACGATGGCGTCAAAAGTATTGCCCTATCTTTGTTAGGTAAAAAGATATGTGAGACAACTGTTTTTTTGTAAAAATAACCGTTTTTACATTTGATGACCTCTGGAGCCTAAACTATTCAACTATTCACCTGAGCTCAAATCTGAGGACACCTTGTCGATAACATTTTGCAAGCGCTTACCATTGGTTTTTTCGTTTGTTCCTAACTAATATAGTTCCTGCGCTGTCTGGGAATTTCTGGAGCGAAGTCCTAAAACTTGCAAATCTGACCCTTGATGTCCTCTGGTGACCTCAATATTGACCTGATAAAAAAATGCTGAAATAGTTTAAAAATGTATTTTGACGAGCTTTAGAACGGTGTTTTGGGTTTTTGTCTACGTCTCATAGGAGCCGAGTTAGAAGGGGGCGTCAAACCCCCCCCCCCCCCCCGGCACGGCGAAGGTGGCGCCGAGCACCGGCACGGCGCGGCCCCCCCCCCCCCCCCCCCCCCCGGCACGGCGAAGGTGGCGCCGAGCACCGGCACGGCGCGGCCCCCCCCCCCCCCCCGGCACGGCGAAGGTGGCGCCGAGCACCGGCACGGCGCGGCCCCCCCCCCCCCGGCACGGCGAAGGTGGCGCCGAGCACCGGCACGGCGCGGCCCCCCCCCCCCCCCCCCGGCACGGCGAAGGTGGCGCCGAGCACCGGCACGGCGCGGGATGAGGTACTGAAAGATTGACGTCGATATCTATCATTGTTTTCAAGTTATTGAGAAAATTCGGGAGGGGGGGCACCTCCAGCGGGGCGCGGGTTAATGGAAATATCATCTTGAATCTTTTTCATTTCGGATTCAGGAAACAACACAGTACATACATGCCAATTGTGCACATGTACGATGAAGTTACAAAATCTCTACAAAATAACGAAATAACATGCTCCTTATGGCTTATACCTTGATTTATATAAAGCTTTGGATACAGGTTGCCTAGCAATTCTCTTGAAAAAAATACACCGCATTGTGATACGATGAGTTTCTACAGCACGATAGTCACATATTAATAAGAGGCATAAAATGGCAATAATAGATGAGGTTGCATCTATGAAAAAAAAATATTAAAATTTGCGTCCCGCATGGCACAATTTTAGGTCCTCTTTTATTTAATCTCTATATTAATTACATCAGCAATACAACAGACATAGGTACATTGTGCTTATTTGCTGATGATATACGGCAATTTGTATTCAAGCTACAAATGTTGAAGAGCTCCAAATAAATATTAATTAATTAATTTGGTAAAAAAAACGAGTTGTTCCATGTAAATATATGATCACTAAATGCATCAAAGACAAATTACCAAATATATTCAAGATCAGTGACGTGACAAGATCTTGACATAGTATTAAATGATACACCAATCACGATAAAAACATGCATTAAATACTTAGGAGTTCTTGTAGATGAAAATTGTAAATGGAATGGTCATATATTTATAGTGTAATATGTGTGATCAGCCGTAATATAGGAGTTATCCGAATATCCTAGCTTTATTTATCCTCACAGCAACTTATATTGCAGTACAATGCATTAATTTCGCCCCATCTAAATTATTGTGCAGCGATCTGGATTCCGGGGTAGGAATTATGACACTAACATTCAAAAGCCTTCGATACTGCGGAAACGAGCGATTTGTCCGCCCCTGTAGCTCAGTGAGAGAGCGCTGGGCTTCTGACCTTTCCTGGTAGTGGCAGCCCGAGTTCGGGTCAAAGCCAAAGCTTACATTGTCAAAGCCTTGTACTCCTCTCAGACGTTACTAGCATACACTGAAAAACAATGAGAACTTTCACTGGTCTTCCTTCGAGAGCCTCACCGGCGCTCGACCGGCAGACAGCCTCGACCACCACAGGACCCTCTAAAGGCCAGCAGAGGGCCCTCTACACTCACTAGAGGGCAGGGCCCTCTACAGGCCAGCAGAGGGCCCCCTACCGATTGGCTGGGACACTCTTTGGATCGACAGGGCCCCTAAAGACTGGAGGAGGGCCCTCTACAGGTCGACAGGGCCCTGTAAATATCGGCAGAGGCCCTCTGCAGATTGGCAGGACGATCTACAGATCGGCAGGGTCCTCTAAAGGCCGACAGGGCCCTCTAAATACTGGCATGGCCCTCTAAAGGCCGGAAGGGCCCTCTAAAGGCCGGCAGAGGGCCCTCTATAGATTGGCTAGGGCACTCTGTAGATCGACAGGGCCCCTACAAGCTGGAAGAGGGCCCTCTACAGGTCGGCAGGCCCTCTACATGCTGGAAGGGCCTTCTAAAGGCCGGCAGAGGGCCTTCTGCAGATCGGCAGGGTCCTCTAAAGGCCAGCAGAGGGTTCTCTATAGATTGGCTGGGACACTCTGCAGATCGACAGGGCCCCTACATCCTGGAAAAGGCCCTCTACAGGTCGGCAGGGCCCTCTAAATGCCGACAGAGGCCCTCTCTACAGATTGGCAGGACGACCTACAGATCGGCAGGGCCCTCTAAAGACCGGCAGAGAGCCCTCTCCAGATCGGCAGGTACCCTCTACATATCGGCAGGGCCCTATAAAGGCCGGCCAAGGGCCCTCTACAACAGGAAGGAACCTCTAAATGCCGACAGGGGGCCCTCTGCAGATCAGCAGGGCCCTTTTAAAAGCTGGTAGAGGGCCCTATCCACACTGGCTGGGGGCCCTTTCTACGTATTTACATATACATGCCTTTAACAGACAAGCAAGTGCTGTTATTTATTCGTGTTACAATTTTTTGTATCGGTTCGTGGGCGTTCTTTTATGCGACGTAAGGCATTTTGCGGGCGCCTGACACCATCCAAAACACTAGGGCCTTCGGCCCCAGGGGCCCTCGTTCGGTCGCCAGAAGGGCCCGCCTGGCCTCCAGGGGGGGCATTGCCCCCTTGCCCCCCCCCCCCCATGCCTACGCCCTTGGCGCTTTAACGGCCCTCCCGAACAGCCCACGTTTAATGGTCTCCACTCGCACTTCACGTGTGGATGGAACGTGAAGGAGTTAGGATTGCGCAGCTCTAGTTTGACGCTGAGGCACGTGAATAGGGATGTTTCCGAGCAGGAAGGCTGAATCCGTTATTCCTGACATGACTTTTTGAATGAAACAAATGTCGTGCTGAAGCCTTCTTTGGGACAGGCTGCTAATTTTGAAAAGCTTCGGCAGATCGTGATATGAGAGTGAGTGGGAAGGCCGATTGGTGTGTGAGTGGGCAGTCAGCCACATGGGAAATTTGTGCTGGACTCTGTCCAGTCGGTCTAAATGGTGTTTTGCAACCCCACCCCAAATGACGCAACCGCATTCAAGAATGGACCGAACGGTAGCGTAGTATGCTGCTAATAGGGGGGGGGGCAGTGTCCAGTCCTCCCGCCACTCTGCCAGTCTGGAAAGATCGAATGAGCAGGCCCAGCATCCTGTTCGCTTTGCTGACTGCAAAGTCAGGTCGGCAAATGTAAGTTTCTTGTCCAGCCACACACCCAAATCGCGAACTTTTTCTACATGTTGAAGGGGGGTGTCGCGAATTGTGTGTGTGGTTTGGATGATGTTAGTTGAGTTTAGTGATATCCGAAATGATTGACACTTTAACGGATTTAAATTGAGCCTCCAGATACAGATACAGATACAGATGTATTTGTCATGGATCCACATCTTTGCGGTGGCTTTTCACCAGACACGTCAAATGAAATTAAAATGGCAGTCCAGGCTTCCGACCAGCGTGTGAGTCGCTCGATATCTGCCTGGAGAATTTCTGTGTCTTCCTGACAGGTGATTTTCCTATACAGTTTGACGTCGTCAGCAAAGAGCAGGATGCTGGACTGTATGTTGGCCGGTAAGCCATTAATATACATGGCAAAGAGTAACGGTGATCCCAAACTTTCCTCCGGCGTCCCAGAGCGAACCGAGGTCCAATCAGAAGATTTTCCATTCACATTTACCCGCTGCCTACGATTACAGAGAAACGTGGATATCCATTTTAGAGCATCACCCGACACTTTGTAGGACTTTTGAAGCTTGTGAATAAGAAGTTTGTGGTTCACGCTCTGAAACGCCGAAGAGTAGTCCGTGTAGATCACATCCGTTTGGCGCCTGCACTGAATTGACTCCCACACTGTTTTTAATAAGCAGACCAAGTTCGTGTCACACGATCTGCGTGGGACGAAACCGTTTAGTTTATTCAATTCATACATAAACTTTATAAAGCATGCACTTTACATTGCAAATGAATTAGTTATTATTTTTTCCAGATTCACATACGCACTGGTTTTGGGTAGTCCATGGTCAGTAATCACTTATCAGTGTTGTGATGTGTGCTAACCTGTTAATCGATTTAACGTCATCGTCATCTGGCATGTACCCAGGAACTGCCGTTTAATTACCTCACCAAATCACTGCACTCGTATTCCGCAAATACACGGCAGAATACGTGTAAATGCTTCTTCATGATATATGCACAGTTTCGCGCTTGTAGTTAATGAGTTCCGAATATTTGGGCCATGGGAGTTGAGAGATCCGTGATGTGTTGCTTGGCTTTCCATGCGTTCGGCATGACCAATGGATGGTTGAAGGCTGCTTTAAGTTGACATACGTGACTTCCATGATAGCACTGTATGATGAGTTACTCTAGAGGACAATCGAACTTATAGAACAAAGAAACCGAGGCAAAAGAGATGTTTGGGTTCAGGGGAAACACATCGCTTGCAGTGTTCTGTTGCAGGAATGGGTGGATAAAGAACCTAAACTACTATTCATCCCGCAGTACATATAGTCACCTGGGGGCTGGGGATCGGATTTCCAAATTACATAAAATAAATAAAATGGTACACGACCTGCTGTCATGGTCGCCCAGTGTCGCCGCATTCGCCACAGCAGGTCGAGCCCCGAGAGCCGGCGCTCTCCGGCCGTCCCACTCGGGTGGACTCGGCAGCAGATGGTGCGATTTAAATGGCACGGGAGGCGGACACCGGTGGGCAGCCGTATACGTGCCTGACCCTGAAACTCTCGTCACGTATACACAGGGAGGAGCACCTGTCAGCCAGAGGCCAAAGCGTGTCATCCGGGGGATGTTTACAGCGAAATGGGAGCGATGAGTGGGCAGAGTGCGAGATAGAAACGGAAGATAGCAACAAACTAGTGTGTGAGGGGAGCTGGCCTCATCTGATATAGCAGCCGTGGAAACAAGTTTAATGCTTACCGGCGATAGCCTAAATAGCGTGCTGTACGCTACTACCATGTACAATTTCGGTTATTTCGATTATAAAATTCACTGAGCAACATAGACGAGGTAATTAAGAGACAAAATGTCTGGGTCGCAGTTGCTTTTAACATCCCAGCTACCTACTGTACGGAAATACCATCTCGATCTAGATTTAAAAGCTCACCATTCAAACCTGGTTACAGTGTGAATGTCAAAGGTATCGTTATCAGCGAGAGCAGTTCCGCTGCGGTCCCCGCAGACGTTTTGTAACATCTCTGTGTGCGTGAGTATGGCGCCGTGACCACTGTCTCTTTCAGGTGCTCTCCGCTTTGTGTTGGTCTCTTAATGACGTACTGGCGTGCCTGGGAGGGAAGGGCGGGCCGCGGGCAAGTGATAAGATGTATACAAGACGAGCAGTAAGTGGCACGATACATTATAAAGCTGTTGGAATGTCGTCCAACAAATGCCAGTAGGTGGCCTGGAGTTATTTGGTCGAAATTGTCTGAGGTGAGTTGCATCCGAGTGTCTGGGATCTTTAGTTTGTTTTGCGGCCTTACATAGATTGATAGAACAACACGCGGGAATCGTCAGTTACAATCCCTGCTTCCAATGCTGACATTTGGGTACCAGCCATGTGTCCACCAACGCGTCCGTGGTTCACCGGCAAAGACGAACGTGTTGATCATACAGCAATGCATCGGATCAGAGGAATGTTTGGTCTGATGATCCAAATCGCTCTTGCTGAGGACGTGCTAGGATAAATTCCGCACTTTGCGAGCCATGAACTTAGGTCAGGGCGCAGCTAGGTCCTCGTGCTAAGTGATGCACCCAGGGAAGTCTCGGCGTTAGACAATACAGACACAAGGAAGAGCTGCAGGCTGTAGTGACCTTGGCTGTCCCAACTGGGCGGAAAAGTCACGCAGGAGATAGACATCACACAGAAGATAAAAGTCACGCCAAGCGCCCATCAGAAGCACTGCAGCCAGACAGCAGCTGTATTCATAAACAAACTGCGTGGCTGTGCTTCCTTGGAGTCTGATTATTAAGAAAAACACGTCTACGACCACGCTCTTACGTAGGGCTCTGGTATGCCATGCAGGTATGTGGCCATGAAGAAAAAAACGCTTTGTCATCTGCATCTGACGAGGGTCAATCGAAATGCTAATGAATATTTCGTGAGCACCGAGTCCTGCTAAGTTTCTCCGTTGCACGGCGACGAGAAAAATGGCCAAAATCTTCGCGGATCTATGTATGATTTATTAATCACCAACAGGTACGAGCCTAATTACAGGTGAAGTCCATCATATAATATAATGAAGTGTACAGCATCATACAAGAAACAAAATCACATATCAATCGAGTCGGAGTCTAAATAAAAGTTCCCAACGTCGACATATACCCCACTATGTCCTTCTTATTGCATCGTGAAAAACATCACTCAGAAGACTCGAAGCGACAAAGTCATTCACCGAGCGGGGTCCCGCACAAATAGGCTGGTTAGCACGGTGTCCACACGGCCGCGGGGGACGTCGAACAGGGTGAACGCCGCAACCCTGGTGTTCCTGGATGGGACATGAACACTAAAACATTTAAGCAAGTAAGATGATGAGATGAGACCTCTAAAAAGCTTAGTCAAAAACATCTCATCACACTGCACACGCCTGGCGCGCAGCGGTCGTACGTCATAAAACACAAGCAACCGATCGTACTCGAGAGACGGACAGCGGGGTGCAGTGTGGTTGGCTAGCCACATCAGGAACCTGTGCTGAACCCTCTCGACGCGAACGAGATGAGTTTCTGCTGCTCCAGCCCAAATTACCGAACAGTATTCTAAAATTGGCCGAACGTTTGCCTTAAAGGCGGCTAGAGCAGAACGCTTGTTGAAGCTGCAATGCCGGGAAGCTGACTGGAGAGTGCGAATAAGTAGGTCAAATGCCCGGTTTGCCTTTGCAACTGGCATTTATATGAGCCTCAAATGTCAGTTTTTGGTCCAAAGTGACTCCCAGATCTCGAATGGTACTGACATTTTCCAGCTCTGTTCCGTTAATTGTGTACTTTGAATCAATTAATTTCCGTTTCAGAGTGATTTTAAATGCCTTGCATTTGGAAGAGTTTAACTTCAATCTCCAGTCCTCTGCCCAGCGCGCAACAGCATCAAGGTCTTTTTGGAGTGTGATGACGTCTTTTGGAGAAACAATCTTGTGAGAGAAAAAATCACGTCATCACAGAACATCAAGCAGTTGGTCGAAGTCACGCACGGTAAATCGTTCACGAAGAGAGCGAACAGCAAAGGCGAAAGATGTCTTCCCTCTGGTGTTCCCGATGTCGCAGGGACTCAATCGAACACCCTTCCGTTCAAAACCACCCTCTGCTTCCGCCTCCCGAGGTACGAGGTTAGCCACTTCAGCGCATTTCCTTCAAGTCCATACATTTGTTGCAGCTTATACAGCAACAGGCGATGGTTGACACTGGAATGCGCTGGAGAAGTCTGTGTATATCGCATCTAGTTGTGCCTTCTCTTGTATGGCCGTTCACCCATGAGACAGAAAACATGCCAAGTTTGATGCACAAGATCGGTGTTGGATGAATCCATGTTGGAGAGGTGAAATAAGTGAATATGCTTATATATTTGATCAGTAATGATTTTTTTCTCTCAAAAACTTTTGCACACAGGGGCAGTACAGAAATCGGCAGGTAGTTGACCGGATCTTTTCTAGAGCCCTTCTTAAGAATTGGCACAATATTAGCTTCTGCCCACTGTTCTGGGAAAATTCCTTCCTTCAAAGGCATGCGAAGAAAAATTTGCATAGGGGGACGGCCAACTCATTGGCGCATTCACGGAGAATACGAGCACTCAGGCCATCAGGTCCGCAGGCCTTATACTTACAACTAAATCATGCAACAAGTGGCGCACAATGTCCTCAGATACATACAAATCTGTCAAAGTCGCGTCATTACTAAACGGCACATCCGGAAAAACGGAACAGCTGAATCAGCAAACTTAGCCGCGAAAGTATGATTGAGTAGGTTTGCTCTCCCAACATCATCAGTTACCTCCACACCACCACTCACTAAAACCGACATACCCTTGGTCTGCTTAAAACATTTAAGAACGACCAGAACCGCTTGGGATTAGAGGCGAAGTCACCGATAACACCCTTCAGGTATTCAGTGTAATCTTGGCTAGATAATCGTTTAAAAATTGATCTATTCTGCACAAAGTCCGCTCTAATGCGTCCATCCTTTGGCTGACGTCTCATACGCTCAAAGGATGCTTGTTTGGACCGCAGCGCTCGTCTCACATCTTCAGTAAGCCATGGCGGGAAGCGCTTTTTAGGCGCGGCGGTGCGTGACTATGTAACGACAGGTACATAGTCACGCACCGCCTCATTAACGACAGGTACATAGTCACGCACCGCCGCACTAACGACAGGCACATAGTCACGCACCGCCGCATTAACGACAGGTACATAGTCACGCACCGCCGCATTAACGACAGGTACATAGTCACGCACCGCCGCATTAACGACAGGTACATAGTCACGCACCGCCTCATTAACGACAGGTACATAGTCACGCACCGCCTCATTAACGACAGGTACATAGTCACGCACCGCCTCATTAACGACAGGTACATAGTCACGCACCGCCGCATTAACGACAGGTACATAGTCACGCACCGCCTCATTAACGACAGGTACATAGTCACGCACCGCCGCACTAACGACAGGCACATAGTCACGCACCGCCTCATTAACGACAGGTACATAGTCACGCAACGCCTCATTAACGACAGGTACATAGTCACGCACCGCCTCATTAACGACAGGTACATAGTCACGCACCGCCGCATTAACGACAGGCACATAGTCACGCACCGCCTCATTAACGACAGGTACATAGTCACGCACCGCCTCATTAACGACAGGTACATAGTCACGCACCGCCTCATTAACGACAGGTATATAGTCACGCACCGCCTCATTAACGACAGGTACATAGTCACGCACCGCCGCATTAACGACAGGCACATAGTCACGCACCGCCTCATTAACGACAGGTACATAGTCACGCACCGCCTCATTAACGACAGGTACATAGTCACGCACCGCCTCATTAACGACAGGTATATAGTCACGCACCGCCTCATTAACGACAGGCACATAGTCACGCACCGCCGCATTAACGACAGGTACATAGTCACGCACCGCCGCATTAACGACAGGCACATAGTCACGCACCGCCTCATTAACGACAGGTACATAGTCACGCACCGCCTCATTAACGACAGGCACATAGTCACGCACCGCCGCATTAACGACAGGTACATAGTCACGCACCGCCTCATTAACGACAGGTACATAGTCACGCACCGCCTCATTAACGACAGGTACATAGTCACGCACCGCCTCATTAACGACAGGTACATAGTCACGCACCGCCTCATTAACGACAGGTACATAGTCACGCACCGCCTCATTAACGACAGGTACATAGTCACGCACCGCCTCATTAACGACAGGTACATAGTCACGCACCGCCTCATTAACGACAGGTACATAGTCACGCACCGCCTCATTAACGACAGGTACATAGTCACGCACCGCCTCATTAACAACAGGTACATAGTCACGCACCGCCTCATTAACGACAGGTACATAGTCACGCACCGCCGCATTAACGACAGGTACATAGTCACGCCCCGCCTCATTAACGACAGGTACATAGTCACGCACCGCCTCATTAACGACAGGTACATAGTCACGCACCGCCTCATTAACGACAGGTACATAGTCACGCACCGCCTCATTAACGACAGGTACATAGTCACGCACCGCCTCATTAACGACAGGTACATAGTCACGCACCGCCTCATTAACGACAGGTACATAGTCACGCACCGCCGCATTAACGACAGGTACATAGTCACGCACCGCCTCATTAACGACAGGTACATAGTCACGCACCGCCTCATTAACGACAGGTACATAGTCACGCACCGCCTCATTAACGACAGGTACATAGTCACGCACCGCCGCATTAACGACAGGTACATAGTCACGCCCCGCCTCATTAACGACAGGTACATAGTCACGCACCGCCGCATTAACGACAGGTACATAGTCACGCACCGCCGCATTAACGACAGGTACATAGTCACGCACCGCCGCATTAACGACAGGTACATAGTCACGCACCGCCGCATTAACGACAGGTACATAGTCACGCACCGCCTCATTAACGACAGGTACATAGTCACGCACTGCCTCATTAACGACAGGTACATAGTCACGCACCGCCTCATTAACGACAGGTACATAGTCACGCACCGCCTCATTAACGACAGGTACATAGTCACGCACCGCCTCATTAACGACAGGTACATAGTCACGCACCGCCGCATTAACGACAGGTACATAGTCACGCACCGCCTCAATAACGACAGGTACATAGTCACGCACCGCCTCATTAACGACAGGTACATAGTCACGCACCGCCTCATTAACGACAGGTACATAGTCACGCACCGCCTCATTAACGACAGGTACATAGTCACGCACCGCCTCATTAACGACAGGTACATAGTCACGCACCGCCTCAATAACGACAGGTACATAGTCACGCACCGCCTCATTAACGACAGGTACATAGTCACGCACCGCCTCATTAACGACAGGCACATAGTCACGCACCGCCTCAATAACGACAGGTACATAGTCACGCACCGCCGCATTAACGACAGGTACATAGTCACGCACCGCCTCAATAACGACAGGTACATAGTCACGCACCGCCTCATTAACGACAGGTACATAGTCACGCACCGCCTCATTAACGACAGGTACATAGTCACGCACCGCCTCATTAACGACAGGTACATAGTCACGCACCGCCTCAATAACGACAGGTGCATAGTCACGCACCGCCGCATTAACGACAGGTACATAGTCACGCACCGCCTCATTAACGACAGGTACATAGTCACGCACCGCCTCATTAACGACAGGTACATAGTCACGCACCGCCTCATTAACGACAGGTACATAGTCACGCACCGCCTCATTAACGACAGGTACATAGTCACGCACCGCCTCATTAACGACAGGTACATAGTCACGCACCGCCTCATTAACGACAGGTACATAGTCACGCACCGCCGCATTAACGACAGGCACATAGTCACGCACCGCCTCATTAACGACAGGTACATAGTCACGCACCGCCTCATTAACGACAGGTACATAGTCACGCACCGCCGCATTAACGACAGGCACATAGTCACGCACCGCCTCATTAACGACAGGTACATAGTCACGCACCGCCTCATTAACGACAGGTACATAGTCACGCACCGCCTCATTAACGACAGGTACATAGTCACGCACCGCCTCATTAACGACAGGTACATAGTCACGCACCGCCTCATTAACGACAGGTACATAGTCACGCACCGCCTCATTAACGACAGGTACATAGTCACGCACCGCCTCATTAACGACAGGTACATAGTCACGCACCGCCTCATTAACGACAGGTACATAGTCACGCACCGCCTCATTAACGACAGGTACATAGTCACACACCGCCTCATTAACGACAGGTACATAGTCACGCACCGCCTCATTAACGACAGGTACATAGTCACGCACCGCCTCATTAACGACAGGTACATAGTCACGCACCGCCTCATTAACGACAGGTACATAGTCACGCACCGCCTCATTAACGACAGGTACATAGTCACGCACCGCCTCATTAACGACAGGTACATAGTCACGCACCGCCTCAATAACGACAGGCACATAGTCACGCACCGCCTCATTAACGACAGGTACATAGTCACGCACCGCCTCAATAACGACAGGTACATAGTCACGCACCGCCTCAATAACGACAGGTACATAGTCACGCACCGCCTCATTAACAACAGGTACATAGTCACGCACCGCCGCATTAACGACAGGTACATAGTCACGCACCGCCTCATTAACGACAGGTACATAGTCACGCACCGCCTCATTAACGACAGGTACATAGTCACGCACCGCCTCATTAACGACAGGTACATAGTCACGCACCGCCTCATTAACGACAGGTACATAGTCACGCACCGCCTCAATAACGACAGGCACATAGTCACGCACCGCCTCATTAACGACAGGTACATAGTCACGCACCGCCTCAATAACGACAGGCACATATTCACGCACCGCCTCATTAACGACAGGTACATAGTCACGCACCGCCTCATTAACGACAGGTACATAGTCACGCACCGCCTCAATAACGACAGGTACATAGTCACGCACCGCCTCAATAACGACAGGTACATAGTCACGCACCGCCTCATTAACGACAGGTACATAGTCACGCACCGCCTCATTAACGACAGGTACATAGTCACGCACCGTCTCATTAACGACAGGTACATAGTCACGCCCCGCCTCATTAACGACAGGTACATAGTCACGCACCGCCTCATTAACGACAGGTACATAGTCACGCACCGCCTCAATAACGACAGGCACATAGTCACGCACCGCCTCATTAACGACAGGTACATAGTCACGCACCGCCTCAATAACGACAGGCACATAGTCACGCACCGCCTCATTAACGACAGGTACATAGTCACGCACCGCCGCAATAACGACAGGTACATAGTCACGCACCGCCGCAATAACGACAGGTACATAGTCACGCACCGCCTCATTAACGACAGGTACATAGTCACGCACCGCCTCATTAACGACAGGTACATAGTCACGCACCGCCGCATTAACGACAGGTACATAGTCACGCACCGCCTCAATAACGACAGGTACATAGTCACGCACCGCCTCATTAACGACAGGTACATAGTCACGCACCGCCTCAATAACGACAGGCACATAGTCACGCACCGCCTCATTAACGACAGGTACATAGTCACGCACCGCCTCAATAACGACAGGCACATAGTCACGCACCGCCTCATTAACGACAGGTACATAGTCACGCACCGCCTCAATAACGACAGGTACATAGTCACGCACCGCCTCATTAACGACAGGTACATAGTCACGCACCGCCTCAATAACGACAGGTACATAGTCACGCACCGCCTCATTAACGACAGGTACATAGTCACGCACCGCCTCAATAACGACAGGCACATAGTCACGCACCGCCTCATTAACGACAGGTACATAGTCACGCACCGCCTCATTAACGACAGGTACATAGTCACGCACCGCCTCATTAACGACAGGTACATAGTCACGAACCGCCTCATTAACGACAGGTACATAGTCACGCACCGCCTCATTAACGACAGGTACATAGTCACGCACCGCCTCATTAACGACAGGCACATAGTCACGCCCCGCCGCATCCACCAGCGAGTATAGAACATCGACACCGCCTCATCAACGTCAACATCGTCCAACAAGACCGCCGCATCCACCAGCGAGTATAAAACATCGACACCGCCTCATCAACGTCAACATCGTCCAACAAGACCGCCGCATCCACCAGCGAGTATAGAACATCGACACCGCCTCATCAACGTCAACATCGTCCAACAAGACCGCCGCATCCACCAGCGAGTATAAAACATCGACACCGCCTCATCAACGTCAACATCGTCCAACAAGACCGCCGCATCCACTAGAGTATAAAACATCGACACCGCCTCATCAACGTCAACATCGTCCAACAAGACCGCCGCATCCACCGCAGAGTATAAAACATCGACACCGCCTCATCAACGTCAACATCGTCCAACAAGACCGCCGCATCCACCAGCGAGTATAGAACATCGACACCGCCTCATCAACGTCAACATCGTCCAACAAGACCGCCGCATCCACTAGAGTATAGAACATCGACACCGCCTCATCAACGTCAACATCGTCCAACAAGACCGCCGCATCCACCAGCGAGTATAAAACATCGACACCGCCTCATCAACGTCAACATCGTCCAACAAGACCGCCGCATCCACCAGCGAGTATAAAACATCGACACCGCCTCATCAACGTCAACATCGTCCAACAAGACCGCCGCATCCACTAGAGTATAAAACATCGACACCGCCTCATCAACGTCAACATCGTCCAACAAGACCGCCGCATCCACCGCAGAGTATAAAACATCGACACCGCCTCATCAACATCAACATCGTCCAACAAGACCGCCGCATCCACCAGCGAGTATAAAACATCGACACCGCCTCATCAACGTCAACATCGTCCAACAAGACCGCCGCATCCACCAGAGTATAGAACATCGACACCGCCTCATCAACGTCAACATCGTCCAACAAGACCGCCGCATCCACCAGCGAGTATAAAACATCGACACCGCCTCATCAACGTTAACATCGTCCAACAAGACCGCCGCATCCACCAGCGAGTATAAAACATCGACACCGCCTCATCAACGTCAACATCGTCCAACAAGACCGCCGCATCCACCAGCGAGTATAAAACATCGACACCGCCTCATCAACGTCAACATCGTCCAACAAGACCGCCGCATCCACCAGCGAGTATAAAACATCGACACCGCCTCATCAACGTCAACATCGTCCAACAAGACCGCCGCATCCACTAGAGTATAGAACATCGACACCGCCTTATCAACGTCAACATCGTCCAACAAGACCGCCGCATCCACTAGAGTATAAAACATCGACACCGCCTCATCAACGTCAACATCGTCCAACAAGACCGCCGCATCCATAGAGCCGAACGAAAGGTGTTTCATGAAACTTTTCCAGGAACTTGGATGGTTTGCAAAGTTTTCTGGATTGAGTCCAAACTTAGATAAAACACAAGCAATGTGGATTGGAGCATCATACAGAGATGCCGACATATTTCAGAGAAATGTCAACCTACGGTGGTGTGAAGCACTGAAAATATTAGGCATAACCTTTCAAAATAGTTTAAGCGGTATAACAGAGATATACAGGGAGAAAGTTAACGAAATCAAACGTGAAATAGCCAAATGGATGCTAAGAAACATATCATTACTGGGAAAAGTAACGATAATCAAATCATTACTAGTTTCAAAGATAAGCTATCTTTTTATGGCAATTCCAAATCCATCCCAAGCAATTATCAAAGATTTGACAACAGCATTATTCAAATTTATTTGGCACGGTAAAGGAGAAAAGATAAAGCGTAACACACTTATAAAAGATCCACTAAAGGGCGGAGTGGGTATGTTGGATTTGACATCCTATATGAGAGCCTTGAAAATTACATGGATTAGGAGATATATCACCAAACGTGGGGTATGGAAGGCTATAGCAAGCGAAATAATAGGCAAAAATGTAGAGTTTTGGCGGATGGGTCACACCGCGCTGCGAAAGAAGCTACCCCACATTAAAAATATATTCTGGAGAGAAGTTTTTTCCGCCCTAGCTGATTTCAAAGAAGTATATGAACTAGATACACACCAAATAAGTGCAAGTCCAATATTTTTTTCAGATGTTACTAAATTTAAAAGTACCTGGGTTAAGGAATGGTATGAGAAAGGTATCAGAACGTTAAACGATATTTTAAAACCAGATGGATCTTTAATGGAATATGAAGAATTGAAACAGATATATAATATCCATGCCACATTCCTAGATTATAGGTCTTTACTAAGAAGCCTACCTCTTGAGTGGAGGCAATCTGCAGAAAGACGGAAACTAGATGAGCCGATTATGGACCCAGTTATCACTTTCATTGTGTCAACAAACACAGGAACATCCCATCTAAGTAAGATATTAGTAGAACCCAAAACAAAGCAGCTAGATAACATATGGGAGGGGGCGTGGGAGAGTAGACTTCAGGAAGTAAATTGGAAAAATATATATGCATGCTTAAGAGATACTCCAGTGCAGTATAGGGCCATTAGGTATAAAATAATAACCCGCATAGTAGGAACAAATAGTTTACTTGAGAGAATTAAAATTAAAACCACAGATGCCTGCGATTATTGCATGCAGCGTGAAAACATAGAACATAAATTTTGGAACTGCCGAAGAGTAAAAAGCTTTTGGAATGAAATAAAAGCGTGGCTTGTTGGACAACAGTTAAGCAGATTAGCAGACAAAGTTACCATCAATGAAATAATATTAGGAGGTGAGGACAGCCTGATCATCAATCATGTAGTTAGTGCAGGTGTGAACATGATTTATTCAAAAAAGCAACTTTCAGTAGCAGTGTTATTATCCATACTTCGGGCAGATTTAAGCAGTGAGAAGTATTGTGCAAAATTAAATGACAAGGCGGAAGAATTTGACAAAAAATGGAAGATGCTCAACTTTTTAAGGGAAGACTGATCAACGTTAGTGGAACCTGGCGACTGACATCGACCACCGCATTGGCGGCTTGTTCCGCATGAGCGGAAAGGGTCCCCGCCACCCCGACGCCGGGACTTGACAGACCCGGACCGGACCCGGTAGGTGGACAGCCGCCTTCGGGAAACCGGTCGGCCGGCCGGGGACCCGGGTCGCCGGCCTCTAGGTCGGCGCCTCGGGCCCCGGGCCCGCTGCGTCGGGGAGCCGCTTCGCAAGAATAGACCGCTTGTTAAAGCGAAGCGGCGCTGGCGGGGACCCTAGCGGCCCCCGCCCATAACCCAACCGGGCTAACCCGAGACCGGTCCTCGCAATTTTGTGGGGCCGGTCGGCCGGCCGGGCGTGCGATGCGCCAGTCTTAACGGGCTGACGGGTCGCACGCCCGGTCGGCGGCATGGGGCACTGCCTCGCTAAGCACGAGGCAGTGCGGGCGGGGGCTGCGGCCCGTCTGGAGCGCCGGGGAGGTATCCCCTAGCTCTCCCCGGCCGGGGCGGTAACCCCGAGACCTCCCCGGAGCCGGGACGGTTTTGCCGATGCTACTGGCGCCGTCCCGGCTTGGCCAGACGGGCCACACAAAAGTATCAAATAGGTACGGAGACAAGTGTTTGTAGTGTAATGTGTATCGTCTGATGTGTTAATAAATGTATAAAATGTGAAGAAAAAAAAAAAAAAAAAAAAAAAAAAAGACCGCCGCATCCACCAGCGAGTATAAAACATCGACACCGCCTCATCAACGTCAACATCGTCCAACAAGACCGCCGTATCCACCAGAGTATACAACATCGACACCGCCTCATCAACGTCAACAACGTCCAACAAGACCGCCGCATCCACCAGCGAGTATAGAACATCAACACCGCCTCATCAACGTCAACATCGTCCAACAAGACCGCCGCATCCACCAGCGAGTATAAAACATCGACACCGCCTCATCAACGTTAACATCGTCCAACAAGACCGCCGCATCCACCAGCGAGTATAAAACATCGACACCGCCTCATCAACGTCAACATCGTCCAACAAGACCGCCGCATCCACTAGAGTATAGAACATCGACACCGCCTCATCAACGTCAACATCGTCCAACAAGACCGCCGCATCCACCAGCGAGTATAAAACATCGACACCGCCTCATCAACGTCAACATCGTCCAACAAGACCGACGCATCTACCAGCGAGTATAAAACATCGACACCGCCTCATCAACGTCAACATCGTCCAACAAGACCGCCGCATCCACTAGAGTATAAAACATCGACACCGCCTCATCAACGTCAACATCGTCCAACAAGACCGCCGCATCCACCAGCGAGTATAAAACATCGACACCGCCTCATCAACGTCAACATCGTCCAACAAGACCGCCGCATCCACTAGAGTATAAAACATCGACACCGCCTCATCAACGTCAACATCGTCCAACAAGACCGCCGCATCCACCAGCGAGTATAAAACATCGACACCGCCTCATCAACGTCAACATCGTCCAACAAGACCGCCGCATCCACCAGCGAGTATAAAACATCGACACCGCCTCATCAACGTCAACATCGTCCAACAAGACCGCCGCATCCACTAGAGTATAGAACATCGACACCGCCTCATCAACGTCAACATCGTCCAACAAGACCGCCGCATCCACTAGAGTATAAAACATCGACACCGCCTTATCAACGTCAACATCGTCCAACAAGACCGCCGCATCCACCAGCGAGTATAAAACATCGACACCGCCTCATCAACGTCAACATCGTCCAACAAGACCGCCGCATCCACTAGAGTATAGAACATCGACACCGCCTCATCAACGTCAACATCGTCCAACAAGACCGCCGCATCCACTAGAGTATAAAACATCGACACCACCTCATCAACGTCAACATCGTCCAACAAGACCGCCGCATCCACTAGAGTATAGAACATCGACACCGCCTCATCAACGTCAACATCGTCCAACAAGACCGCCGCATCCACCAGAGTATAAAACATCGACACCGCCTCATCAACGTCAACATCGTCCAACAAGACCGCCGCATCCACTAGAGTATAAAACATCGACACCGCCTCATCAACGTCAACATCGTCCAACAAGTCCCAAGGCGTTGCGCTCAGAGCTTGACGCAGACCATCGAAGTCAGCTCGGCGGTAGCTAAAGGCCGAGGAGCGAGTTGGACGGGCGGGCAGCGATGTCTCCGCTTCAAACTCGATCACCACCTCCTCATGATCCGAGGCGATGCTGGGAGCTCTGGGATGTGCTGACACCTGCCGGAGTCCTCTCACCAGGACCAAGTCGAGGACGTTCCGTCCCCTGGTTGGTGCCGTCACGTGCTGCAAGACACCGAGCAACTCGCACTGCTCGAGAAACCGGGTCGCGCGGCCAGAGTTCCTCGTGAGATCCGGCAGCGCGCCTCCATCCTGCTGGGCCCGCCACTGGACTTCTGGCAGATTAAAATCGCCCATCACCAGAACCGGCCGTGTACCAGGAAGCGCCGCCAAACACTGGCCCATACGCTCCAGCGCGGGGCCGTCATTGGGCGGACGATAGCAGACGGCCACCATCAGTCTGGGACGGCCCAGCTGGATCAACAGTGTTTCGGTGTCCATGTCCGGATCCGCTCTTCTCGTTGGGAGCAGGGATGATCGGACAGCGCATGCCACACCTCCTCCAACGCCTCCTCTATCGCGCCGGAACCAAGTGTGGTCTGGGAGCGTCACACCAAGCTCAGAGTCGCCGATGGAGTTGTCCAGCCAAGTTTCCGTGAGGGCGATGATGTCGTACTCCCGCAGTTCCGCAGCACAGGCTCGCAGCTGTCCCAGCTTGCTACGCAAACGTTGGGTATTGTGCAGCAAAGCCGAGAACTTGAGCCTCTCCTGTTGTTGAAGGTGGGAGCCTGTCGTGGGTCCTGTGTTTATTTCGATGTCACCCGCGACCTGCAGCAGGCGACAGCATCCATAGGTCGCGACAGCTTTGGCGTCATACCGCACTCTTCTTCTAAAAAATCGACCCGAACGCCTATATTACACCACGGCCAACCTCAGCTTCGGGGGGCGGTCGATAGGTGTCAGCTGTGTCGCTTCGATCCATTGCGCTCTGCAGTCGGCCAGCGCAACTGCGGTCCCGCGTGACACGGGTAACGTGGCGTGGCGCGGGGCCAGGAGCAGCGGCGCCAGCAGCAGCAGAACTGCCAGAGTCGAAACGGAAAAGGCAGCGCTGATCCGGGGCCGAACCGGGGTTCTCGGCTCCACGTACCGACGCCCTGACCACTTCGCTACCGCCGATGGAGGTCCTCTGCAGTCCGAGGGCATCCCGGCTCTGCCAGTGTGATCTGTCGGTGTGCCAGGAGCTGTTGCCGCCATACTGCCACGGGTACACCCTTCATCCACTCCCGACACTAAATCGCACATTGTCGGTAGTGTACACTTGAAGAAAGTAGGAGATTCAGCTAGACAGTTTCTTAGACGTCTAAGCCAGGCGTGGACAAAAACACAGTGCTCTAACAGCCTTTGAAACTCGCGAATTGCGATGATTTTCTGGAGCGCCACACACCACGTCCGATCACGACGGTGGCGCCACCTTTCCCTGGCTGGTGTTATAAACCAGCCATATGTATCTGGCTGGTGTTATAAAGCATATGCTAACCATATATGTCATACACATCATACTTGAGTTTTCATATCATACCACATACATGAATCGCAACTCGCAAATGAGTTGAGTCTAACACCACAACGGTTAAAACCCACCCCACCGGCCACCACATATTGAGCCGCACTTCAATACAGCATCATCGCCTCCGACGCTAGCCGTCCACACTCCATCACTGTTACGAGCGTAACGGACACGGCTGGCTCGGCGGTGTGCCCGTTTGTTTCCTGCCCTGGCGCCGCTCCGGGGACGTGCGTGACGTGCGTGACGTGCGTGACGTACCTCTGACGTCATCGGTCATCACACGCGCTGACGGCGTGAGAGAGCGGCTGGAAGGGCGGCGGGCAGTTCCAGCAGAAGTGCAACTCCAATCGGAGGTATCAATAGTGCACGGAAATAGCATCAGTTAGGCAGTCGGAAATGGTAATGTGTGTGTTAGATAAGTATGCACTGCAGCTCAGGGTTTGGCTGTACGCTGGGAGGTCAATTCAGAATGCAGGTCGGAGGTGCGCAAATACTTGGTGTCTGTATCCTCTCCACAGGGCACTAGTTCGTAATAGCTCAACGGACTCAGACTCGAGAATCATCGGGTGCGTTGGACGAGGAGGTGCCGACTGATAATGTCATGGTGTTCCAGTGTCCGGGTTTGTGAGCTGACCGTGCACCCGTGCGCGCCTGGCTATATAATCCCATCGCGTCTCGATGTACCCCGGACTATGATTTCAGTGCGCTCCCGCGTCCCAGGCTGAGGTTACTGCGCGTCCGTGTGTATCGGAGCTATCACGTGTATCAAGGCCCAGTGATACATCATCATCGCGGGCCCGCTGGTGAGCGGTGCGGTCCGGCGGCGAGCCGTGCCACGGAGGCGGGACCAGTTGGCACCGCTGGGCCGTGACGCTGCCGAGACCGCCGCCGTGATCGGCGATGGGCCGTGACACCCGCTGGGACCACTGCCCGCGCCGCCCCGCCCCGCCCCGCCCCGCCCCGCCCCGCCCCGCCCCGCCCCGCCCCACCCCGCCCCGCCCCGCCCCGCCCCGCTCCGCCCCGCCCCGCCCCGCCCCGCCCCGCCCCGCCCCGCCCCGCCCCGCCCCGTTCCGCCCGGGGCGGGGAGTACCGCGCCCCAGCGGCGCGGTACTCTCACACGAGCCATCTACCGCGACACGAACACAGAGCTATATATATCTGAGCACTCACGAGAGTGTCGTGTCGTGTGTCGTGAGCGTCGTGTTCGTGATCGTGAGCTATATCTGAACAGTGAACAGTGGACTGCACGGTGTCCGGACAGGCTTGGCTGCTGGTATGTTGCTGGCCCGCCTAATGCTGGGGGTGTGTTTTGCGATTGGTTTACATTTAGTGTTCCGCAGTAACCTTTAGGAAGGTCTATATCATCAGAAGGCCTATCAACCTTCGATACTTCATTAATTGTACCATGATAATTATACGTTTTGGGTGTTCCTTCATTTATTATGCAGTGTTAGGTAGTTATCTACATAGATATATGGCATCAAAGATTCAGACAACTAATGTTGTGCTGAGACTCGCACCTTCTCCGGACATTGCCATTGCCCTTGTACTTAATCAATCATCTCTGTAGCTCCTCTGTATGAGCCCGGTGTGTAGGTATGGGATGTTCCTGATCAGGGCGTGCCTTGTTCGGAGGACTACCATGAGACGGATAGGTGATGGAGAGAGAGACATGACATCAGCGGGGCCGGGCGGAGACCGGGCGCGGTCCGTGTCCGCCCATTCTGCCATCTTCCGATAGCATCGGCGGCCGTGAAACCACTGCAGTTCCCACCCCGCACCCGGACACCCTCGGTCTGCAGACCCGGGCACCCTCGGCCCGCAGACGCGACCACCACACCCTGCAGGAACGGATACCACAGCATGCAGACGGCAGCCAACACAGCCTGCAGGGACGGACACCACAGCCTGCAGACGGCGGCCAACACAGCCTTGACGTGATCAGAGCTGAGGACTGCAACTTGGTGCCAGTGACTTGAAGTAAAATGATGTAATGTGCTGGAAATTACGAGTTATTGCGGTAGTCTACATGTTTTCCAGGGAAATGTTGGTATATTGCATATTTAATGTTTAAAGCATATGGAAACTGCAACTTAGTGTTACACGCACATAACAAGTGGTAGACTGCGTCGCATATCACAAAATGTTGCGGCACAGCCTAACTATTTTCTAAACGAAGTTTGGAAATTTGTCCGACAGCAAGCACCCGTTGATTAATGATTAGATATCGTTAGCTAGCTTGGTATTAATAATCGCAGAGCCTGGTGATCCTAAGTGATCCAGGGATGATTATGCAGGAAACAGCTCACCCACCCAGGTAGGCCGTGATCAGTGGCGGCTTTCCGCAGGTCAGAATTTAATTGATGCTTTCTTTGTATTGCATTGTCGTAAAGTTAATGGCAGACTCCTTCAACCCGCGCACTGCAGGGGCTTTGCGCCGAACACGAACTGCAGGGGGGTTGATTTCCGCCTCCCCCCCCCCTGAGATCTCGAAAACTACGCAACGTAGCGAGAAGCGGAAAAAGGCATTTCATAGCTTCATACATGTTCTATCGAAAGTATTTCAGTATTTTTTAGGTCAGGTCAAAATTGAGGTCACCAGAGGTCATCAAAGGTCAAACTTTCCAGTTTTTACCTGTTTTAGGATATCGCTTCAGAAATTCCAATATATCTCAGAAACGACGCTAGTTAGAAACAAACGGAAAAAGAAAACGCCATCTAGTGAAATTTGCAATCGCTAAGGTGCCCTCAGATTTGATCTCAGGTCAATATTTGAGGCTCCAGAGGTCAAAAAGAAAGAAAAAATATTCTTTTTTTTGTTAAATCGTTTTTTGCTATTAACTTTGTATTTAATAAAGATAACGGAAAACGGTTTACTCCATTGTGTTTATCTTGTCAAGGTGCTTCGAATTATATACATGGTGACCTTGTTAAGTTAACTTAACAATTTGACCTCAGGTCAAGGTCAAGTCGTGACCCAAGTAGGGCATGTTGCATATGGGAAGACGTATCTTGACGAGACAAACACATTGATGTCTGTTTTACTTCTCTATCTTCATTATATCGGGAGTTATTGACAAAAAAAGTGATGTTGACCTCGCATGACCTCAAATGACCCAGTAGGGGTCACTGAACAAAAATTACACTTGGATCATCAAGAATATCCTATAATAACATGATCCAGAAGTAATTGGACTAATATCATGCATATCCTTGAAATAGGAAGCATTTGTATATTTCCCCATTGACTTATTATGGGAGGTTACGAAATTGACCTAACCTTAAGTCACCGATATCAAAATTCCGAGATTTAAGAATTGTAAGTTCTTATGCCCTCATGACATCCTGTAAGTTTCAAACTGATCGGTGAAAAAACTCTGGCTTTGGCACAACTGCAAACATTTTTGGAGGTGGGGTCACTTGACCTGGTCTGGTGACCTGACCTGAGATGACCCGAGGATATTTTTTTCTCAAAGTGTGCTTAATTGATGTTCTAACAGGTGTGCCAAAACCCGGCGGCGCTGCGTGCCCCCGTTTTGTTGCTATCTTTGAAAAACTTGAGGGGGGGCGGAAATCAACCCCCCTGCAGTGCGCGGGTTAACATTTATGCAATAACGTTTGTGCGTCATCCCAAATCCATTCCCTTCTTTGCCAAAAACTATAGTATCTAACATGGTAACAACCCTGGTTTCCTTGTCTTAAATATCTGATGTAGGCATAACGCATAGTAGACGCATAGTAGCGGAGACTTCACAAAGTAGACGGAGATGCTTCAGGTTATTTCTTGAGATCGGTTTGAAACACAAATATTGTTTTAATGATTAGATTAACTAATAAACACTTTTTGAGCCTTTTAAGACTTTCGAAACTCTTCCAATGCCCTTCGCCCGTTTGAGAGGGCCCTTCGCCTGTTTGAGAGGATCCTCTGTAAGTACACAGAGTGTCCCTGGCTGGTTTGAGATGGCCCTTGGCCCGTTTGAGAGGATCCTCTGTAAATCTAAGAGTGCCCCGGCCGTTTTGAGATGGCTTGCGGCTGATCTGAGAAGGCCAGCAAGCAGTCGGTCATAAAGGATTCTCATCCTCTATATGCAGACCATCGGTCGATCTGAAAGAGCCCTCGGTCGGCCGGCGACAGTTCCCAGTCGGTGTTAAAGGGCCCGACTTCAGAGGGCTAATGGCTTTGCAAAAGCCTTCAACCGGTCCATTGGAGGGCACATTCGGTCTAAGTCTTGGTTGGTCTGAAGTAGCCTGCACAGCCCAGTGGCAGATCCAGGGGGTGGGGGTGGAGGGTCACGGGGATCATGACACCCCCCCCCCCTTGGGGCCCAGGGGCACCACCAGTATATCAGGGGCACCACTGGCCTATCAGGGGCACCAGCGCAATGGCAGTCTTTTTGAACAACGACGTTTATTTGCGTGATGGCGATAGTAAATACTATAATAAATGCTATATAAATAGATAGATAGCAAAAAAACACTCTTGGTATATAGTTGATGGCCAGCGGCATCACCACGCCGGTGTACCAGGGGCACCACCGCGCCGGCGTACCAGGGCCACGACCGCGCCGGCGTACCAGGGCCACGACTGCGCCGGCGTACCAGGGCTACGACGGCGCCGGTGTACCAGGGGCACCACATGGTAGTCGGCACTGCGGGGCGAGGGGAGGCAACGGGTTACCGTACCTCCTTGAATCCAGGAGGGGGAAACAATGGCCTGGTGCCGCCATGAAATCACAAGCATTGGTCGCTGGAAATGTTTTTTTATTTCACGAAATTATGCTAAATTAGAATTGCTAAATTATTCAAAAAATGACCCTTCATGACTCTCGTCCCTTAGGCTATGAAGGAACGCCAGCGCGTCTTTATACCAGAGGCAACAACGTATCGGACTCGAGGGGCCCTGAGGGCCCTGAGGGTGTCGGGATCCGCTTCCAAAGGCGGTGGAACAGGTGGACGCTGCTATCGCGAGAAAAAAAACTCACCGGGCACCGTGCCCCTTGAATCCAGGAGGGAGAGGCGGAGCACTCCCTGGTGAGCACTCCCTGGAGCCCTGGTGTCTCTATCAAATTACAGAAACCCACCTATTTTATGCGAAATGGTGCAAAATTTAGAGACAAAAAACGTGCAGCTTCGCGGCGCATATTACCCACATATACGTGCGTCCTGATAAATAATCGATGTCACGATGACTATCTTTTTTTTTGTCGCGAACGAACCCATAGTGCCCGCCGTTTAGGCTTTTTTTATAATGTGGTTCATGGCTGGAAATCCATGAAACGTATTTGAATCTGATGAGCAATTGCAACCAAGGTGTTAGAACTTTCTGAGAAAAAAGTCTAAGAATATCACATTTTTGTGCCACTGCGACGAAATTCCTTTATATCTTTGCGGTGGAAGAATCTCATTAAGTGGCTGCATTGGACACATTGGTGCCCTTTGACTGATACATATAGAACCTATCAAATTTTTGAGGGCCTAGTTATCCAGATTACAAAATAAAGCAAAAATTCCGCGCCGCTACGCGGCTCAAATCAATCACTGTTCTTGTCCAGTACAAAGAGGTCTAATATAGACTGTACACACTGGCGGCCGCAGGGGGAGGGGCGACATGGGGGGCCATGGCTCCACCTTTGGCCTTAACCCGGCATTGACTGGGGTCTCAGCAGAGCACCATTGACTGGGGGAGGGGGCGTTACCCCCCCCCCCCCCCCTGGTTATCTTCTGAACCAATGATCGCAGCGAGACTCGCAAGGCGGAATTCGAAAGCTCTCAATAAGATGAATATAAATCATACTTCAAAATATCAAAGTGAGGTCAAATATCAGGTCACAGTAAGGTCAAAGGTAAAAATCGACGTATTTTAGTTTACGGGCCATACTTTCCATCCAAAGCCTTCGATTACGACCATGATCACCCAAAGTGCTGCCAAAGGTATGATACACATCCTGCATGAGCTAAAGTGAGATTGTTGGCCAAGGTCAAGGTCAAGGTCAGGTCACAATAGGTCACTATGCTCAAAATATCTACGAAAGTCATGCAACACATGTTTTATGAGTTATTTTGCACGTTTAATTCGATAGTGTTAGTCATTTTACCACCTTAATTCATTTACGTGAAGTTAATGTCAAGTTCAGGTCAAGTTCAGGACACTGAAGGTCAACATTTTTAATTGATAAATATAAATACAAAAGGCATTTTTCTAGACCAATTTTGTCTCAGAAATACAGTGGTGCCATTGATTTGTCTGTATCTGGTCAATACAAGAAAAAAACTCGTTTTTATATGACGTCATGAGTTACCCATACTTTATATGCCATAAGTCAGTCAAAAATGGTGATATTATCTGAAATTTGGTATGATAGTTTCCCATATGTGACATATCATCTGACATATATTCCGGCTTTTTTACTATCTTTGACAAATTTGATTTTGTGGAGATTTCCTCACCCCAAAAAAACGTTTTGAATTTTTAGGGGTCGCAAGAACAAAATTTCAAAAATGTGAGACAACCACGTTGTAGCCCTTGCCATTTGCTTTTTTGACGTTTTTGGATAGCATTTTCCTCAAAATATGGCTTGTGTACGGTCTCTTACATTTCAGCTGATTTTGGTGTAAAACTCGTGTGTAGTGATGTCACTAAATTCGCTATAACTCGAAATTGTTTCGACGAAATTGCTTTATTTTTCACAGAAGACGTAAACGTGATTTAGAAGAAGGTACCCGAAGTATCACGTTGATAGCGCTATTGGTTTTTGAGCTATTACGAAAATTCATCAGGGGGGCATTAAACGCCCCTCCAGTCAATGGCGAGTTAAATAGGGGAGGAGGGGAAACATGACTTTTGACTCCACCTTTTGCTCCAGATATATTTCCTCGTTTTGACCCTGCATCCTGGTTAAAATTTAGTTATCTAGCCCGCTCAAAACCTCACATTTTGGCGCCGCTAGTTGTTTGGGTGTCCGTTTTGAGTAAATACCATTGGTAGTCATATTTCAGGGCTGCTTTTGTGACAAATTTTCTTCAAGACCCTCCCTTCGCAAAAGCATGCCTATTTTGTTTAGTTCAATAACATTTTTGAAGTCCGCATGAAACACAAAGCAATATAATACACTGCTATCGCATGAATAAGATTTACTGCTCGTAAAAAAACGGCTACCACCAAACGGCCCCTGGTTACGAACCTCGACTAACCTCTTGGTCCAGTTTCCCCTCCCCACCCCCTCTTCATCAGCTGTCTGGGGCCGCCCTTGACTGAACAAATTATATATTTTAGCACCATTCGCGGCACTTTAAATGATATAAAGAGTACGACTGATATTGCAAATACCTAGAGCCAACGTTTTGTCAATAAAATAAGTGAAATACGGGCACCCTCAAAATATAGTGGACCAATCCGTTGAGTTTACGGATTCGGATATAGGTAGGGCTATTATTGCAATTGATGACCCCCCCCCCCCCTTGAAGATTTGCTGGATCCGCCCCTGCCACAGCCTTCCCCGAAACAGTCTGAAGAAGCCCACAGCCTGTGTTGAAACAGTCTGAAATAGCCCACAGCCGGTGTTGAAACAGTCTGAAGTAGCCCACAGCCTGTCCTGACACAGTCTGAAGTAGCCCACAGCCTGTGTTGAAACAGTCTGAAGTACCCCACAGCCAGCCCTGAAACAGTCTGAAGTATCCCACAGCCTGTGTTGAAACAGTCTGAAGTATCTCACAGCCTGTGTTGAAACAGTCTGAAGTAGCCCACAGCCTGTGTTGAAACAGTCTGAAGTAGCCCACAGCCTGTCCTGAAACAGTCTGAAGTAGCCCACAGCCTGTGTTGAAACAGTCTGAAGTAGCCCACAGCCTGCCCTGAAACAGTCTGAAGTAGCCCACAGCCTGTGTTGAAACAGTCTGAAGTACCCCACAGCCAGCCCTGAAACAGTCTGAAGTAGCCCACAGCCTGTGTTGAAACAGTCTGAAGTACCCCACAGCCAGCCCTGAAACAGTCTGAAGTAGCCCACAGCCTGTGTTGAAACAGTCGGAAGTATCTCACAGCCTGTGTTGAAACAGTCTGAAGTAGCCCACAGCCAGCCCTGAAACAGTCTGAAGTAGCCCACAGCCTGTGTTGAAACAGTCTGAAGTAGCCCACATCCTGTGTTGAAACAGTCTGAAGTAGCCCACAGCCTGTGTTGAAACAGTCTGAAGTACCCCACGGCCAGCCCTGAAACAGTCTGAAGTAGCCCACAGCCTGTGTTGAAACAGTCTGAAGTACCCCACAGCCAGCCCTGAAACAGTCTGAAGTAGCCCACAGCCTGTGTTGAAACAGTCTGAAGTACCCCACAGCCAGCCCTGAAACAGTCTGAAGTAGCCCACAGCCTGTGTTGAAACAGTCTGAAGTATCTCACAGCCTGTGTTGAAACAGTCTGAAGTAGCCCACAGCCAGCCCTGAAACAGTCTGAAGTAGCCCACAGCCTGTGTTGAAACAGTCTGAAGTAGCCCACAGCCTGTGTTGAAACAGTCTGAAGTAGCCCACATCCTGCCCTGAAACAGTCTGAAGTAGCCCACAGCCTGTGTTGAAACAGTCTGAAGTAGCCCACAGCCTGTCCTGAAACAGTCTGAAGTAGCCCACAGCTTGTGTTGAAACAGTCTGAAGTAGCCCTCAGCCTGTCCTGAAACAGTCGGAAGTAGCCCACAGCCTGTGTTGAAACAGTCTGAAGTAGCCCACAGCCTGTGTTGAAACAGTCTGAAGTACCCCTCAGCCTATGTTGAAACAGTTTGAAGTAGCCCACAGCCTGCCCTGAAACAGTCTGAAGTAGCCCACAGCCTGTGTTGAAACAGTCTGAAGTACCCCTCAGCCTGTGTTGAAACAGTCTAAAGTAGCCCACAGCCTGTCCTGAAACAGTCTGAAGTAGCCCAAAGCCAGCCCTGGAACAGTCTGAAGTACCCCACAGCCTGCGTTGAAACAGTCTGAAGTAGCCCACAGCCTGTCCATGAAACAGTCTGAAGTAGCCCACAGCCTGTGCTGAAACAGTCTGAGGTATCCCACAGCCTGTGTTGAAACAGTCTGAAGTAGCCCACAGCCTGTGTTGAAACAGTCTGAAGTAGCCCACAGCCTGTGTTGAAACAGTCTAAAGTAGCACACAGCCTGTCCTGAAACAGTCTGAAGTAGCCCACAGCCTGCCCTGAAACAGTCTGAAGTAGCCCACAGCCTGCCCTGAAACAGTCTGAAGTAGCCCGCAGCCTGTGTTGAAACAGTCTGAAGTACCCCACAGCCTGTGTTGAAACAGTCTGAAGTAGCCCACATACTTTGTTGAAACAGTCTGAAGTAGCCCACAGCCTGCCCTGAAGCAGTCTGAAGTAGCCCACAGCCTGTGTTGAAACAGTCTGAAGTAGCCCTCAGCCTGTGTTGAAACAGTCTGAAGTAGCCCACAGCCTGCCCTGAAACAGTCTGAAGTAGCCCACAGCCTGTCCTGAAACAGTATGAAGTAGCCCACAGCCTGTGTTGAAACAGTCTGAAGTAGCCCTCAGCCTGTGTTGAAACAGTCTGAAGTAGCCCACAGCCTGCCCTGAAACAGTCTGAAGTAGCCCACAGCCTGTGTTGAAACAGTCTGAAGTAGCCCTCAGCCTGTGTTGAAACAGTCTGAAGTAGCCCACAGCCTGTGTTGAAACAGTCTGAAGTAGCCCACAGCCTGCCCTGAAACAGTCTGAAGTAGCCCACAGCCTGTCCTGAAACAGTCTGAAGTAGCACACAGCCTGTGTTGAAACAGTCTGAAGTAGCCCACAGCCTGCGTTGAAACAGTCTGAAGTAGCCCACAGCCTGTGTTGAAACAGTCTGAAGTAGCCCACAGCCTGTGTTGAAACAGTCTGAAGTAGCCCTCAGCCTGTGTTGAAACAGTCTGAAGTAGCCCACAGCCTGTGTTGAAACAGTCTGAAGTAGCCCACAGCCTGTCCTGACACAGTCTGAAGTAGCCCGCAGCCTGTGTTGAAACAGTCTGAAGTAGCCCACAGCCTGTGTTGAAACAGTCTGAAGTAGCCCACAGCCAGCCCTGAAACAGTCTGAAGTAGCCCACAGCCTGTGTTGAAACAGTCTGAAGTAGCCCACAGCCGGTGTTGAAACAGTCTGAAGTAGCCCACATCCTGTGTTGAAACAGTCTGAAGTAGCCCACAGCCTGTGTTGAAACAGTCTGAAGTACCCCACAGCCAACCCTGAAACAGTCTGAAGTATCCCACAGCCTGTGTTGAAACAGTCTGAAGTAGCCCACAGCCTGTGTTGAAGCAGTCTGAAGTACCCCACAGCCAGCCCTGAAACAGTCTGAAGTAACCCTCGGCCTGTGTTGAAACAGTCTGAAGTAGCCCACAGCCTGCCCTGAAACAGTCTGAAGTAGCCCACAGCCTGTGTTGAAACAGTCTGAAGTAGTCCACAGCCTGTCCTGAAACAGTCCGAAATAGCCCTCAGCCTGTGTTGAAACAGTCTGAAGTAGCCCACAGCCTGTGTTGAAACAGTCTGAAGTACCCCTCAGCCTGTGTTGAAACAGTCTGAAGTACCCCACAGCCTGTGTTGAAACAGTCTGAAGTAGCCCACAGCCTGTCCTGAAACAGTATGAAGTAGCCCACAGCCTGTGTTGAAACAGTCTGAAGTAGCCCTCAGCCTGTGTTGAAACAGTCCGCAACGCCCCTTTTAACCCTCGCCCGTGCAGCGTCCGATCAGTGCGTGACCGTGCAGGGGGGGGGGGGGGTACAACCCCCTAGCGTTTCGCCCCTAATTGGGCTAGAGCTTCGATTACAAACGAGTGTGCTGCTTGTCACGAGAGGAAGCCATTAATCCCGATGTTAAGGTCCTAGGTCATTAGGTGACTTCTGTAGTCATGTCAATGTACAAAATTCAACCAAATTGTAAATGCGTATAAATTGAAGTTAATCGAGCTAGAATCGCGAATGAGCATGTAATTATGCTAAATGGGTGCCAAATTTGAAATCAGCGTCACAAAATGTCCTAGAAACTGCCAAATTCCAAAAAGGTCATGTCAGGTCATGTCAGGTCATTTGAGTTCAGTGACCGCGGTTGACCTGTGGAGGTGCATGACCCCAGTGGAACATATAATTATGTAAAATGGATCCCATATTTGAAATCAGCGTCACAAAATGTCCTAGAAACTGCCAGAAGCCAAACAAGTAATATCAGGTCATCGGAGGTCAGTGACCTTGGTGAACCTCTGAAAAGGTTAATCGAGGTCATAATCTCAAGATAAACCACAACTGTCACCTGGAAACACCTGTGCATATGCTCCTGAACAACAAACGCTATGAAACTGCACAAGTTACAAAGATCAATACTACGGACGCCAGTTGCGCCTGATAAACAGGTAAAAGGTCACGGGTCATGTGACCTACAACTTTAAAAATGAAAATATGTGTAAAATTGTTCACAAATAGGGTACTGAAAGTTGCATCGCAATCGGTTGATGTTTAGGCGAGTGATTCCCGAAACACCGAGTGGGGGTGGCTTCCACCCCCCCCCCCCCCCCCCTCCCTGCACTGGCGAGGGTTGAGATGATAATGTGATTTTGCATCACAGTTTTCCAAGTTGCAGTTTGAGTTCTAAAGCCAATTACATAGGCTTCACCCGGCTAAATAGAGACGATAAACATATCGAAATGAGTCATGTTTGATCGACGAAAGGGCCCAGGCGCGTAACCACCAATGGGGTCACCGGGGATCAGTCCCCAGTAACATTTTCGGATTTTAACATTACTCCTATAGGCGTTGCATGGAAAGAATCGACTTCGAAGAGCCTCCATCCCCACCTACTTTCGGAAGGTGGTTACGCCTATGCGAAGGGCATTCAACAGATTGGCAGTGGCAGTTCTCCTAACTAACGGATATTCTTCGAAAACTCATCTACTTCGCTTGCACCCTGTTCCGCCGCCACCATCCGAAGTGACAGACTTGAATTGCAATGCCCGTATCCCCAAAACGCACATCTCCGCGCCACCTGCTGCTACTGGCTGCAGCCGTAGTTGCGACTCCGGCCGCCAGGGCCGCTGTAGTTCCGGTGACGTTCGCCAGGGTTGCCCGAGGCGGTCGGCCGTACCATCTGCGACAGCAGGCGGCCAGCGACCGCATCGCGGAAGGTCAACGCACTCCCCGTCTGCGCCCTCAGCCGCGGAAGGGGCCGGCAGCGCTGCGCCGTTGACCCACTCTGCCCGCCAAGCTCAGAGTCGCGTGAGCCCCGCATTCCTCTCTCTCTCTCTCTCTCAGTGTTCAGTCAGTGCCGAACTACAGTGCAGTGACGAGCGTGGCGGTGCCGCGCCTGACTCCATCGGACCTATACCGGATGTGACGGACGTGTTGGCCAACGGTGCGCCGTGTCAGCGACGCGCGAAGCCTGGTATCTCGTCCATCGCGCCGTGACAGAGCGCCACGCCGCATACCAAGAGGCTGGGCTGTCGTCCGGCGGCAGGACGGCGGCGCCAGTGGCGGCAGTGCAGTGTTGGAGACGTACCGTCAGTGTACGTGACGCGTATCGCGGCAGCCAGCAGCAGGCAGCAGGTGCACCACGGAGGCTCTCAGGTTCGTATTAGTGCTGCAATACCAGGAGTCATCGAGGCTTTCTGCTATGTTACGGGCTCAACATGCTCAGATCAGGCCTTTTCCGAGACAAGGGGCTTCTATTATTGATTCTCCAATGAACGGCTGAATTATTTTTCATTCATACACCATTTTATTTCTCTCTTTTTTCAGATGTCGAAACTGATGTTACTTCTTGTCGACAGATAAACCTCTGCCGATAATATTTCTTAGAATTTGCATATTTCATAAGACAAGTCCAGCAGTATGCAGTATATGACGTCATCTCCAGTGACGGTGCATATTTTACGTCACACCTCGGTTGATAGGCGAGTTCCGCTTAACGTTACGTGCAAAATCAAGTCTACAGAATCTTCGATTGTTGAAGAATTCTATTGTCGAAAGTAGGACTTTGAAGACTATATGCAAATCTGCATAACTTAGCTTTGTTTAGGAACACACTTATCTATTATTATTGATAATTCTAACAAATATATCTTACGCAAAATGTATTTGTGTAACTCAACTCCCGTGTAAGACTGCGCTCACTGGACGGTAGAGTGCCTCCCGACGGCGTTAAATTCCGCTGCCCCGACCAGGTACAGGCTAGAGTCGCTTCAGTGTTCAGCGGTACACATTTGCCTGTTACCGATCCAGTTGTTACAAGTTGAACGCCGTTCAGGAAGCATTGGAGCTGGGTGAATTGTGTCCTGTGTTCTGTTTACATACAACTTGTACCAAGATTATCTGACAATGAACATAAATCGGATAATCGTATGCTAAGAGTTAGAATACAATAAATATAGGTATACCACATATCGAGAAGCCCGTTGTATCCAGGGACGTAGCCAAGGGGGGAGGGGGCACGGGGGCCATGCCCCCCCCCCCCCCCCCCCCCCCTGAGAAAAAAAGTACACTAGACAGAGTGAGATTCTCTGACGACCCGACCCTGCCCTCCCCCGGTCAACAACATATGTCTGAGGAGCGAAATTTGTCTACCACCGACGTGCCCCCCCCCCCCCCCTCCCCTGATAAAAATCCTGGCTACGTGCCTGGTTGAATCATTAACCTGTCTACTGGGTATGTTTTATCAATCAAGGTATGAATTCCGGAAGAATTCGTGCAATATTTTGACATATGGTATGCGATAAGAAGAAAAATTAAAACATGACAATTTGTGTATTATTATGAAGTTTTTGTGCCGCCCGTCTTATTCGCCCATGTCGCATACACTTGTGACTGTGATGCACTGTGATGTGTGATTGAGTTACGAACGACAACCAATTACAAGCAACTATCCGGCGCTGTGGCACAGTATGTTATTGATTAAGAGTACAAATGTTACAGCTGAGCTGTCCGATCTGTTTCAGGACCACAACATGGTGTCCGCCAAGCTTCTAAAGAAACTGGCGTTCCTCAGTCTGCTGGGCATTTCTGCATATATAGTGATTCTCCACCCATCTCTGAAACAGATCATGGACAGGCGACGTCGACCAAAACAGTCAGCCACACCGAACAGCGCAGGGGGGATGCCGCCTGGAGAACGCGGGCGAGATCACCCAGCGCCCGCTCCAAATCACAGCCCAGCATCAGCGCCATCTGTAGAGGCAGGTGTTGCAACAGATGGCGCTGTGTGGCGGCAGTCGGACAACAGCAGCGCTCAGAACCGAGGGCGGCCGACAGTGCAGACGGCACAGGTGGCAGAACAACCACTCAAGAAGCCACAGCCCGCCACCGCCCCGCTCAAACACATCCTCTACTGGAACGAGTTTTACGGCTCGATGGAATTCATGTGGGGCTCCGGTCAGAAGCCGTTCATCGAGCACGGCTGTGAGGTCAACACTTGCTTCGGCACCAACAACCGCAGCTTCATGAAGATGGAGGAGTATGACGCGATCCTGTTTCACGTGCAGACTTTGCCGTTTTTCGACTGGCCGAAAGTTCGCTCCCCGCACCAACGTTATGTGTTTGTGACTATGGAATCGGCCCAGTATCTCGCCATTCCACTGCGCTTCTACAACAATATCTTCAATCTGACGTTGACTTACCGTCGTGACTCCGACTTTCCCTACCCATACGGAGCCATGGAACCGGTACCATCACCCCCAGACACTTCCACCCGCAACTATGCAGCCGGAAAGACGAAACCGGTAGCCTGGTTCGTCTCGCACTGTTCGTCCAAAAGCAATCGAGGGCAGTATGTGAGGCTACTTCAGAAGCACATACCTGTTGACGTTTACGGTGACTGCGGCCCGTTCAAATGCCCGCGAAGTGCAGACAACGATTGTCACAAAACGCTGCTCAATAACGACTACAAGTTCTATCTTTCTTTTGAGAACAGCATCTGCAATGACTACGTCACCGAAAAGCTGTTCGACATTTTGAAGTTTGACGTTGTACCGGTTGTTTTGGGCGGAGCCAACTACTCCAGTTTTGCTCCACCGGGGTCATACATCGATGCGTTGAAATATACTCCAGAGGAGCTTGCAACATACTTGCTGAAATTGGACAAGGATGACGCCGCTTATAATGCCTACTTTCAGTGGAAGGGCAAGTATAAGCATGTAGAGAAGAGCACTTTTTATAGGTCGTCTTTCTGTGATCTTTGTAAATATCTGCATTCGGACAAAAGGAAAGTATACAAGAGCATGCACCAATGGTGGTCCAAAGGTCAATGCAAGCGTGCGAAATGGTAATATGCCAGCTGTAAATATATGTTAAAGTAAATAGTTCACCTTCAACATTAGTGTTAAACTGAGATCGCAGTTGTGTAGCCCGTGTTGGGAAACCCCTATCTGCAAGTTTTCTTGACTGAAAAGACTCTCCAGCCGAATTTTTTGGCGAAGGAATGCGGTGCTGGCGAAAGAATGTGGTGCTGGAGCTAGTCCGGGCAGAGGCTATACCATCAGCCAATCAGCTTGCAGCTGGTGCTAGCAAGCGAACCGCCGGCCGCCGGTTGGCACATCTCCAATGCGAGTCTATCCTTATGCGACTACTTTCGAATCTGATTGGCTGAACCATTTTTTTTAATTCGCGTGACGTCAGGACTCTGACTCGGAGAGTATGCATATAGTTTTGATAAACAATAATAATTTACGGCCTTCTGTCCTGAATCGGAGCGATATAAGGTCATTTTTGACAATATGAAAAGAAATTGTATTAAAAATATAATCAAATCGTGTTTGGGAACATTTTCCAAGGTGAACTATTTCCTTTAAATGAAATAGTTCACCTTGTAAATTTTTTACCAAACACGATTTGGTTATATTTGTTAATACAATTTATTTTTATATTGTCAAAAATGACCTTATATCGCGCCGATTCAGGACATAAGGTCGTAAATTTGTATTGTTTATCAAAACTATATGCATACTCTCTGAGTCAGAGTCCTGACGTCACGCGAATGTAAAAAAAATGGTCCAGCCAATCAGATTCGAAAGTAGTCGCATAAGGATAGACTCGCATTGGAGATGTTCCAACCGGCAGCCGGCGGTTCGCTTGCTAGCACCAGCTGCAAGCTGATTGGCTGATGGTATAGCCTCTGCCCGGGCTAGAACCAGTACAACATTCTTTCGCCAGCACCGCATTCCTTCGCCAAAAAATCAAATATATTCGGCTGGAAAGTCTTTTCAGTCAAGAAAACTTGCAGATAGGGGTTTCCCAACACGGGCTACAAAACTGCTATCTCAGTTTAAAACTAATGTTGAAGGTGAACTATTTCCTTTAATGGGGAAAGGTGTGAATATCATGCTGTATGTGAGGAATCTTCGGAATAAAAGCTAGTCCACCAGTTAAAATATGCGGCGACTTGATTGGTGATAGCACCTATGTTGACCTTAAATTGTCCACCATCGAACAGACATATTCCTGGGATATGGACAAAGTATGAATGCATGATATGTTTATGTTGTTCGTTGTTCATTGTAACTTCTCAGACAGCTGAATGTTATATCTCTATATGGACCATGTGTTTGCCATAGAAGGCTGATTGCACGTGCTCACAAAACTGTGACTACTTCACACACAGGCGCGTCAGGTGACTATTTCACACACAGGCGTCAGGTGACTACTTCACACACAGGCGCGTCAGGTGACTACTTCACACGCAGGCGTGTCAGGTGACTACTTCACACACAGGCGCGTCAGGTGGTTGACCGCCTGTTCAGGACTATGGGGCTGTGCTGCCATGGTGTGGGATTTTACTCATGCTACCGTCCCTGTTGCTGACGTGCTGGACAGAACAGTCCGAATCTGCTGTTGTGAAAGAATGAAATGTGAAGATTGTCAGGATGAATAACAAAACATGTATTGTAGGTAGACACAACACAAGTTAGTCATTGATGCAGAGCTATGATAAACAGACGTCGTTTATGTTCACATCCTCGTGAATCTGAATGTATATACCTGTGCAAGCACAAAGGCCGTTCTTAATGTCAATGTTGTCCTTTTCAGTGTTGTGCCTCATTGTCGAAAAGGTCGGAAACGAGTGATATCTCTTCAGCTTTCATCAGTATCAAACATACTCTATTTTGTATATCTGCATTATTTTGTAATATCACAGATTGAAAATATATATTATATTAATATAGACTGTTAATTTAATATTTGGAATACAAATGGTTGAGTCGCACTTAAGAAAAACAAAAGTTTCGAAGCGTGCCATTCTGAACACTCATTCTGAACATAGCCTGAACTCCGGTATTCTGAACACAGCCTGAACTCCGGTATTCTGAACACAGCCTGAACTCCGGTATTCCGAACACAGCCTGCACTCCGGTATTCTGAACACAGCCTGAACTCCGGTGAACACAGGCTGAACTCTGGGATTCTGAACACAGCCTGAACTCCGGTATTCTGAACACAGCCTGAACTCCGATGAACACAGCCAGAACTCTGGTGAACACAGCCTGAACTCCGGTATTCTGAACACAGCCTGAACTCCTGTATTCTGAACACAGCCTGAACTCCGGTATTCTGAACACATCCTGAACTCCGGTATTCTGAACACAGCCTGAACTCCGGTATTCTGAACCCAGCCTGAACTCCGGTATTCTGAACACAGCCTGAACTCCGGTATTCTGAACACAGCCTGACCTCCGGTGAACACAGACTGAACTCCGGTATTATGAACACAGACTGAACACCGGTATTCTGAACACAGCCTGAACTCCGGTATTCTGAACACAGCCTGAACTCCGATGAACACAGAGTCGCACTTAAGAAAAACAAAAGTTTCGAAGCGGTGAACTCTGGTGAACTCTGGTGAACACAGCCTGAACTCCGGTATTCTGAACACAGCCTGAACTCCTATATTCTGAACACAGCCTGAACTCCGGTATTCTGAACACATCCTGAACTCCGGTATTCTGAACACAGCCTGAACTCCGGTATTCTGAACCCAGCCTGAACTCCGGTATTCTGAACACAGCCTGAACTCCGGTATTCTGAACACAGCCTGAACTCCGGTATTCTGAACACAGCCTGAACTCCGGTATTCTGAACACAGCCTGAACTCCGGTATTCTGAACACAGCCTGAACTCCGGTATTCTGAACACAGCCTGAACTCCGGTATTCTGAAGACAACCTGAACTCCGGTATTCTGAACACAACCTGAACTCCGGTATTCTGAACACAGCCTGAACACCGGTATTCTGAACACAGCCTGAACTCCGGTATTCTGAACACAGCCTGAACTCCGGTATTCTGAACACAGCCTGAACTCCGGTGAACACAGACTGAACTCCGGTATTATGAACACAGCCTGAACACCGGTATTCTGAACACAGCCTGAACTCCGGTATTCTGAACTCAGCCTGAACTCCGGTATTCTGAACACAGCCTGAACTCCGGTGAACACAGACTGAACTCCGGTATTCTGAACACAGCCTGAACTCCGGTATTCTGAACACAGCCTGAACTCCGATAAACACAGCCAGAACTCCGGTGAAAACAGCTTGAACTCCGGTATTCTGAACACAGTCTGAACACCGGTATTCTGAACACAGCCTGAACTCCGGTATTCTGAACACAGCCTGAACACCGGTATTCTGAACACAGCCTGAACTCTGGTATTCCGAACACAGCCTGAACACCGGTATTCTGAACACAGCCTGAACTCCGGTATTCTGAACACAGCCTGAACTCCGGTGAACACAGACTGAACTCCGGTATTCTGAACACAGCCTGAACTCCGGTATTCTGAACACAGCCTGACCTCCGGTGAACACAGACTGAACTCCGGTATTCTGAACACATCCTGAACTCCGGTGAACACAGGCTGAACTCCGGGATTCTGAACACAGCCTGAACTCCGGTAGTCTGAACACAGCCTGAACTCCGATGAACACAGCCTGAACTCCGGTATTCTGAACACAGCCTGAACTCCTGTATTCTGAACACAGCCTGAACTCCGGTATTCTGAACACAGCCTGAACTCCGGTATTCTGAACACAGCCTGAACACCGGTATTCTGAACACAGCCTGAACTCCGGTATTCTGAACACAGCCTGAACTCCGGTATTCTGAACACAGCCTGAACTCCGGTATTCTGAACACAGCCTGAACACCGGTATTCTGAACACAGCCTGAACTCCGGTATTCTGAACACAGCCTGAACTCCGGTGAACACAGACTGAACTCCGGTATTATGAACACAGCCTGAACACCGGTATTCTGAACCCAGCCTGAACTCCGGTATTCTGAACCCAGCCTGAACTCCGGTATTCTGAACACAGCCTGAACTCCGGTGAACACAGACTGAACTCCGGTATTCTGAACACAGCCTGAACTCCGGTATTCTGAACACAGCCTGAACTCCGATGAACACAGCCAGAACTCTGGTGAACACAGCCTGAACTCCGGTATTCTGAACACAGCCTGAACTCCGGTATTCTGAACCCAGCCTGAACTCCGGTATTCTGAACACAGCCTGAACTCCGGTGAACACAGACTGAACTCCGGTATTCTGAACACAGCCTGAACTCCGGTATTCTGAACACAGCCTGAACTCCGATGAACACAGCCAGAACTCTGGTGAACACAGCCTGAACTCCGGTATTCTGAACACAGCCTGAACTCCGATGAACACAGCCAGAACTCTGGTGAAAACAGCTTGAACTCCGGTATTCTGAACACAGCCTGAACTCCGGTGAACACAGACTGAACTCCGGTATTCTGAACACAGCCTGAACTCCGGTGAACACAGACTGAACTCCGGTATTCTGAACACAGCCTGAACTCCGGTGAACACATGCTGAACTCCGGTGAACACAGCCTGAACTTCGGTATTCTGAACTCATCCTGAACTTCGATATTCTGAACTCAGCCTGAACTCCGGTGAACACAGCCTGAACTCCGGTGAACACAGCTTGAGCTTCGGTGAACACAGCAGCCTGAACTCCGGTGAGCACAGCCTGAACTCCGGTGAACACAGGCTGAACTCCAGTGAACACAGGCTGAACTCCGGTGAACACAGGCTGAACTCCGGTGAACACACCCTGAACTCCGGTGAACACAGCCTGAACTCCGGTGAACACAGCCTAAACTCCGGTGAACACAGCCTGAACTCCGGTATTTTCCGGCATACCACAAGGTGCACATATTGTCACCATCGTTTGTTGCCTCCTGTTGCACCTTGTTTGAGTGAATTGTTTTATATGATCCTGTCGCATTATATCATGTTTCGATACCATCCTTTTTTGATACGATGGTGGATGTCGTCAATATTCTCTACCATATCAAAACCGGATGTGTTATATGCATATAGCGTAAACGTTTCCACAGGATTAAACAAAAAATGTTGGAAAATCGATGTTCTGAAACCGATCTCACTCACCTACATAGGCGTACACAAGGGGGGGGGGGGGAATGAGGAAATTACCCCCCCCCCCCCCCCCTGAATGTCTGTACGTGCCCCTTCGGTCGAAAAAAAGAAGAGAAAATGGTGAAAATATGCCCTTTTAAAAATATAGTCGGCCAAATCCGGCGAGTTTTTTGGTGGGGGTACTTTATGCGCCCCTGAGCAAACATTTCCCCTTCCTGGAGTAAATCCTGGGTACGCTACTGCAGTCACCTATGCCATTGTTCTTACGTCTGAGGCCTGATATAACTGGGCATAGCTAAATGCCAGACGATAGCATTCACATTCCGTACATCATCTGCCAGATACTCCCTCAAGCGTCATCAGATATATCTCGCTGTGAACAGATACGACACCTTGGAATGACTCTGGACACAAACACAAAGCATTGGCGTCAATTAAGCAGTTGCGAAACTCCCATGATCGAAGTACTCATTCGGAATATGTGAATATGTGTGATGAATATATTATGATGTCGCCCTGTCCTCGCCGCACAACGACTCCTTGCCGTATTATGTACCTACAAAGCTAATACTTCAATTATCGTTGATAACACATCACGATACGGATACCACCTTACGCACGCCTGGAGCGCTGTGGTGTCACCGCCTGTCACTACAGCCCGCACCACTTCAAGCAGTGTGCAGTGTGCAGTGTGCAGTGTGCACACTGCGCACTGCACACTGCACACTGCACAGCTGGTTGGCTGGTGTGCAGTGTGCAGTGTGCAGTGTGCAGTGTGCAGTGTTCAGTGTTCAGTGTTCAGTGTTCAGTGTTCAGTGTGCGTGTGCGTGTGCGTGTGCGTGTGCGTGTGCGTGTGCGTGTGCGTGTGCGTGTGCGTGTACAGTGTGCAGTGTGCAGTGTGCAGTGTGCAGTGTGCAGTGTGCAGTGTGCAGTGTGCAGTGTGCAGTGTGCGTGTGCGTGTGCGTGTGCGTGTGCGTGTGCGTGTGCGTGTGCAGTGTGCAGTGTGCAGTGTGCGTGTGCGTGTGCGTGTGCGTGTGCGTGTGCGTGTGCGTGTGCGTGTGCGTGTGCGTGTGCGTGTGTGTGTGTGTGTGTGTGTGTGTGTGTGTGTGTGTGTGTGTGTGTGTGTGTGTGTGTGTGTGTGTGTGTGTGTGTGTGTGTGTGTGTGTGTGTGTGCGTCACGGTTCGTTAGAAGGGTTCGGAGGGCTCAAACTACGGGAGGTGCACCATTGGAAAGCTGAGCTCACGCGGAATTCAGCGATGTAAATTTGTCAAAAATCTGTCGAGGGCATTTTTTTAATAGATATTTTGTTCGAATTCACGCCCCTTTCGTTTGGCCAGGGCTATCGCGTATGGTATGGCGAAAATGCAGACCAATGGCATGTCTACCGATTCGTCATACTCTGCACGACAGGGTCTCATAGAATGCAACGCCATTAGATGGTTTGGTTGGTTGCACGGCTGCATCAAAGCCAAGCGCTCCCGGTGTCGGCACTAAGGCGCACTCCCGCCCGCGCCACACACGCAGAATCGCCCCTCGCGACACGCGAGCTGAGCACTGCGCGCCGCCTGGCTTACGGAGCGGGCCCTCGGCCATTCACGGAGAAACGGTGCATCGCATGTTGAAAACCCTAGTCCACTAGCTCAGCTATTCAAGGAGATCGTGGCAAATTTTCAACCACCACCGATCGCTACAAATGGTACTTTTAGACAATTGTATGCACCATATTTTCCAAACGTAGCCTCTGACCGGGACTGGACGCCGGCCCGGCTCGACCAACTTCGAGGCTGTACACGATGTGCCGTCAGAGACCACAGCGCGGCCACCGCTGGCCGGCTGGCCGGTCAGGGTCAGGTCATGACCGGCGGCGGCCGTGCTGTGACCTCTGACGTCACATCGTGTACAGCCTCGAAGTTGGCCGTGCCGGGCCGGCGGCCAGTCCCGGTCAGAGGCTACGTTTGGCAAATATGGTGCATACAATTGTCTAAAAGTACCATCGGAGGTGGCTGGAAATTTGTCACGATCTCGTTGAATAGCGGAGCTAGTGGACAGTGGATTTTTCAACATGCGATGCACCGTTTGTCCGTGACTGGCCGAAAGCCCGCTCCGTAAGCCGGGTCGGCGGAGAGCGGTGCTCAGCTCGCGTGTCGCGAGGGGCGATTCTGCGTGTGAGGCGCGGGCGGGAGTGCGCCTTAGTGCCGACACCGGGAGCGCTTGGCTTTGATGCAGCCGTCCAACCAACCAAACCATCCAATGGCTTTGCAATCTATGAGACCTTGTCGTGCAGAGCATGACGAATCGGTGGACATGCCATTGGTCTGCATTTTCGCCATACCATACGCGATAGCCCTGGCCAAACGAAATAGGCGCGAATTCGGACAAAATATATATTTGAAAAAAAGGCCCTCGACAGATTTTTGAAACATTTACATCGCTGAATTCTGCGTGAGCTGAGCTTTCCAATGGTGCATCTCCCGTAGTTTGAGCCCTCCGAACCCTTCTAACGAACCGTGGCGTGTGCGTGTGCGTGTGCGTGTACGTTTACGTGTGCGTGTGCGTGTGCGTGTGCGTGTGCGTGCGCGTGCGCGTGCGCGTGCGCGTGTGCGTGCGCGTGCGCGTGCGTGTACGCGCGTGTGTGTGTGTGTGTGTGTGTGTACTGACTGATGTCTGATTCGCCGGAATGATCCCTTGACCGATTGTATGGTGTGTTTTGAAGCTTTTACCATGTTTTGCTCGTCCCCTTTTATCCGATATGACGTGTAACTTTTAAAAAGCCACTGATATTTGTGGAAAGTTACGAAATATATGAATGAATGAATGAATGGACATCGATGTTTATTGCTTGATATGGCTCGACTCATAGTAAAGACTGGGATGCCGGAAGCGTGTATAATGCTTTAGACTTAGTCATATCGCACGTGTTCATTTGTGTTTCTTTTAATCGAAAATCTTTATTAGAGGTAGACATAGAAATATAAAACATAGGTGTCAGTTAGCATAACAAACTTGGGGTATTCCAAGACTTCAAAGCCGAGTGGTAATTATGAGTTTATTTTCAATCGCTTTGAGTTGAATAAGTTCACCGAGACACCGAGACAAACTCTCCGGTTTTGCATAGGGTCATATGAACCTTACGCAATGAAGACGCTGTGGAGAACCGAGCTCGACCTGTTGAACAGTTAGATACATGCTGTTTGTTTCTCCATCTCGACTCTCGGGCACCGTACACCAAAGAAAATGAATACTGTCAGCAGGCCTTATATTAATATAAAAAGGGAGTATGGCAAATGACAAACAGAAAAGAAATCAACAATCGAAGGATAAGCAATTAAGAAAATATAGGATGTCCATTGTCCACAGGTCCACAGCTGAAGAAATAAATAAAGAAATAAAGCAAATCGACACCTGCATGCTCACGCAGTCTAGCGACCCGGGCAGCTCTGACCCGAGCGGGTCGTCCCTCGCCTCGCCGCAGGTCACGTGACCTGAGGCGCCGCAGGCAGAGGTCACCAGCCGATCAGCCGGCTGCCTGCTGCCGCCGCGGGTCACGTGACCTGAGGCGCCCCAGGCAGAGGTCACCAGCCGATCAGCCGTCCGCCCTCGCCTCGCCGCAGGTCACGTGACCTGAGGCGCCCCAGGCAGAGGTTACCAGCCGATCAGCCGGCCGCCCTCGCCTCGCCGCAGATCGCGTGACCTGAGGCGCCGCAGGCAGAGGTCACCAGCCGATCAGCCGGCAGCCTGCTGCCGCCGCGGGTCACGTGACATGAGGCGCCCCAGACAGAGGTCACCAGCCGATCAGCCGGTCGCCCTCGCCTCGCCGCAGGTCACGTGACCTGAGGCGCCCCAGGCAGAGGTCACCAGCCGATCAGTCGGCCGCCTGCTGCCGCCGCGGATCACGTGACCTGAGGCACCCCAGTCAGAGGTCACCAGCCGATCAGCCGGTCGTCCGCGCCTCGCCGCGGGTCACGTGACCTGAGGCACCCCAGGCAGAGGTCACCAGCTGATCAGCCGTCCACAGGTCATGTGACCTAAAGCTCCCGAGGCAGAGGTCACCAGCCGATCAGCCGGCCGCCCGCGCTACCGCCGCAAGTAAGACACAAAACATCACTTCCTACACATAGACAAAGACGTAAATCAAATCTCTCATAACCTGTTTGTGACTGTATGGCCTCTCGTCAACATTGTAAAACAGGTTACCCCCTGATTCAGTGGCAGGTATGGTAGCTTTAGTGCTGGTGAACCCCTGATTCAGTGGCAAGTTACTCCCTGATTCAGTGGCAGGTATGGTAGTCCCTGATTTAGTGGCAGGTATGGTAGCCCCTGATTCAGTGGCAGGTATGGTAGCTTTAGTGCTGGTGCACTCTGAACGATACAGTTTCAGCATTTATTTTTCACACGATTTATTTCATTGGTTTTCTCAAACTCGAACCTTAAACACCAATAGCAAACCTTTGCAATTGTTTTCTTCTAAAAAACAAACACCCATGACCCAAGTGCCTAAAAGCTAAGACACTTCGGAAAGAATTGATACGCAATATTCTTCCCTAACAGCCCCTACAAGGTCAATGTTTTGCATTGATTTTTGACCCACCAGTCTTGCATACTTGTATACACTTTTGTCTTGTTGCTGTGCAAGTATTTACAAAGATCACAGAAAGACGACCTATAAAAAGTGCTCTTCTCTACATGCTTATACTTGCCCTTCCACTGAAAGTAGGCATTATAAGCGGCGTCATCCTTGTTCAATTTCAGCAAGTATGTCGCAAGCTCCTCTGGAGTATATTTCAACGCATCGATGTATGACCCCGGTGGAGCAAAACTGGTGTAGTTGGCTCCTCCCAAAACAACCGGTACAACATCAAACTTCAAAATGTCGAACAGCTTTTCGGTGACGTAGTCATTGCAGATGCTGTTCTCAAAAGAAAGATAGAACTTATAGTCGTTATTGAGCAGCGTTTTGTGACAATCGTTGTCCGCACTTCGCGGGCACTTGAACGGGCCGCAGTCACCGTAAACGTCAACAGGTATGTGCTTCTGAAGTAGCCTCACATACTGCCCTCGATTGCTTTTGGACGAACAGTGCGAGACGAACCAGGCTACCGGTTTCGTCTTTCCGGCTGCATAGTTGCGGGTGGAAGTGTCTGGGGGTGATGGTACCGGTTCCATGGCTCCGTACGGGTAGGGAAAGTCCGAGTCACGACGGTAAGTCAACGTCAGATTAAAGATATTGTTGTAGTTGCGGAGTGCAATTGTGAGGTACTGTGCCGATTCCATAGTCACAAACACATAACGTTGGTGCGGAGCTCTGACCTTCGGCCAGCCAAAGAGCTCCACGGTCTGCACGTGGAACAGGATCGCGTCATACTCCTCCATCTTCATGAAGCTGCGGTTGTTGGTGCCGAAGCAAGTGTTGACCTCACAGCCGTGCTCGATGAACGGCTTCTGACCGGAGCCCCACATGAATTCCATCGAGCCGTAAAACTCGTTCCAGTAGAGGATGCGTTTGAGCGGGGCGGTGGCGGGCTGTGGCTTCTTGAGTGGTTGTTCTGCCACCTGTGCCGCCTGCACTGGCGGCCGCCCTCGGTCCTGAGCGCTGCTGTTGTCCGACTGCCGCCACACAGCGCCATCTGTTGCCACACCTGCCTCTACAGATGGCGCTGATGCTGGGCCGTGACTCGGAGCGGGCGCTGGACCATCTTGACCGGGAGCCAAAGGCGGTTCCTCTCCATGGTTAAATATGTGCAAAGATGAAGGGTTGAATCGCCAGCTTACATGTTGATGCAAAGACGAACCGATTAACACTGCATAGACGACGAAACCTAGCAGGCCCAGCAGTACAATCTTCTTTATCAGTGGTGATACCATATCGAGTATCTGAAACAGAAAGAAAGCCCATTCTGTAAATCGTTTCACTTCCTTTAGAATCGGGAAAAAACGACTCCGCGTGAAATCAATTAAATCCCTTTAAAATGTGAAAAAATAACGACACTTGGTGTGCGAGAGCGACGTATCATTTTAGTCCGGCGCCGTGCCGGTGCTCGGCGCCACCTCCCCGTGCTGCAGGGGGTGCATGGGGTGTGGCTTTATGGAAATGATTGTGGGTGCCCAAACTTAAACGTATTTTGTCCCCATCCATCTCGCTCCAGCAGCCAACGAAAAATATTGGTGCTGGTTTTCGTAGGTAGGGGAAGGTGGGAGATTCGGATCACTATGATGGCGAAAACTCCAGTGAGTTTGATCAATGATCATGACAATGGTAATAAAGCAAATAACCGGTCACCTCATAATAAACAAATAAATACACGGGGCCCAAAATTATACTGTTAAAAATTTCGTCTGTTGAGCAATGACAAATTTCGTTTGTTGAGCATCAGCAATGATAATACCAATCGGTATTATCGATATTATCTTTGCTGAAAAAGCCGCAACAGGCAAAATATATTTAACAGTAGAATTTCGGTCTAAATATACTTGTTTATTTATTATGAAGTTACTGGTTAAGGCGGCCGCACACTACGCATTCGGCGCCCGATATCACTGCGAAATTCCGCCTCGGAAAATCGCGGCGATACCGCTGAATATCGTCCTTGTTCCGGCAGATTCGGCGCTGTCTGCTCGCAAGATTCCGCCCCGCCGCCGCATCCGCGAGATTCCGCCCCGCCGCCGCATGTCGCAACCTGTGCCTACACAGCCTGTCCCAAGGTAAATTAATGATGGCCATTTTTCGACGAAGATGTAAGTTTAGAACCGCGAAACGTTTACATAATAAATTTCACAGCGGCAAGAGCATGCTGTGCAAAATTTGTACTTCTGTCTTGCATAGATTCGCCACTGTTAGCCTGATCAATTGTGTTATCCGCGGCTCCGCGGCGTTCAGTCGCGGAAAAAAGCTCGTTCGAATCAGCTTGTTTCCGCCGGTCCGCAGATGGCCGGCCGACGACATTCGTCCGCGATTTTTGACGTTTCGGCTGACGCAAAGGCGGAAAGTCGCTTTAAGATGCGCGGAAAGTCGTAGCGATATCGCGACCTCCGCGCGCCGAATGGCCTAGTGTGCGGCCGTCTTTATAGCTGGTGTCCTTTATTATTGTCGGAATTCTGACCACTTAAACTTTGACTGACGTCACCATTGCTGTCATTTAAATAGGTATATATATGTTGCACAAAATATAACCTTTGTTTGTACCCTCTATTGAGTTTGGGTAGATGCAGCTCCAAATCCTTGTACCTATTTCTTCCTACGCTAACACTTGTCGCCTCAGATTTCATGTTTCTTGGCCAATGCTTTTAGAATGAGGTTATGTCAAAACTCACGATCAGAAAAATCGTGGGGTAATTTGGACCACCCTGATCCGAATGGCCCTGCATATGTTCCAACCTCTTCTTGTAACTACGGTCGAAACATCCGAATAACAACAGGTATGACCATTGACCAAGCCAGTACAAAAGTTATATTTTGTGCAAAATATATTGATCTCGTGCACTGAACACTTTAAAAAGGAAACTAAGAAAGGAACATGGGGAATATAATTTATAAACATGAACATTTTGGTCATCGGTCCAGAATACGTAATCCTGAGTCCAGGGGCGTAGGAACTATGTTCAAATTGGGGGGGGGGGGGAAGAAGCATTCTGAAGTCGATTCTTTCCATGCAACGCCCATAGGCGTAATGTTAAAATCCAAAATGTTGGGGGGGGGGGGGGCGGCTCCTACGCCTATGCCTGAGTCCATTGTTGTGTTGCACATACATGGTCGTTTGCACACAACAAACGAGGAGAAAGGCGGCCAGGCGGCAGCAGCCGCAGCGGCGGCAGCAGCGTCAGCACCAGGGGCGGCTGCAGCGTCAGCGAGTGCTGCGGTAGCGGCAGGCACGAAACAGCGGCGGCAGCAGCGACAGGATCATATCGCGGGGAGCGCGTCAACAAGGGCTGAAGCAAAATTTCCGCCACACAGCCAGCCTCTGTTGGTACTAACGGAGCGCGACGTGACAAAGGCGTGCAGCATGATTGAGGGGAACGCCAAGGGGAGGGGAACCCGGCTAACCTATAAAGCTATACCAGGGCTCGGGCTCGGGCTTGGGCTCTGGTTTGAGGAAATGTCCGACCATAAAGCATTCCACTTTTTTTCTGAAATGTTCCATTTTACCATGCTTTCTGGCTATGCGTATGTATGTGTTAAAGTCTCGCGTAAGCAATGTTTTAAAGTAATTGAAGTAGGGACGAATATCTCGACGCCTTGCGTCATATATAACATATTTTGCAATTGTTACAATATGGGTTATAAGTGCACTGTTACTGTCTCCAAAAATGTTGATGTTATTGCTGAGTTGCCTTAAGCCATGTCTTGAGAGGTATCGCGCAATATCATTCTATAATTAATCCACATAATCGCATGTCAAAAACAAGTGTGTTAAAGTTTCACTATTCTCTTGGCAGAAAGAACACATATTATTTGCCTGAACTCGTATTAATCTAAGAAAAGTGCTAGTAGTTAAAATACGCATGACTAGCTTGAACTGGAAAGATGTGTACCTGATTGCGCTCACACTGTTCTTTACATTCAAAACCGAGAGATGTTCAAATGTTTCAACATCCCTAATCCACTTGCTTTCTATCCTGTTGATGTCATTTTGAAATCCTTGATTATTATTAATCAGCGTTTTTACACACACAAATCGTGCGAATGTGGTTTTACTCAAAATGTATTGCAAGCGTGCAGGGAAGGGTGGCTGCTGATACCACTGCCTTGCCTGCATTTTTTTTAGGGAGCCTGGCAGGCTTCGCAGAAGACTAATATTCAAATTGTATGCAAGGAATATCATATTTTTATTTACATTTTTGCCAAGTCATCAATCTCCTATCTTCGAAAAGATCCCCAACAAATTGAACACCTTTTTTCTCCCATGGGTACTATATCTTATACTTTTGAACTTTGTTATATCGGAGTTGAAAATGTTATCGTTGCAAAGAAGTTCATCAGGTAAAGAATACGCATTTGAAAAAGATATCCAAGCAGATACTACGTCTCTCCAGAAGGGGTTTACTATATTTGATAACAACTTTCGCAGTGCTACCACACCGAAATTCCAAATGCATTCTTTCTTAAATTGTGGGGGTACTAGAAGGCACCAAGTCGACTCATTTCCCACCATTAATCTTCTAATCCATTTTATTTTAGAGATTTAACAAATGATTAAATGTCAATCATTGCTAATCCATTTTCAGACAATGTTTGACACTATCGTCATATTTTTATTGGGTTTCTTTTTTAACCCCATATAAAGGAGAATATCATTTTTGTAATTTCCTGAATCGTGGCAACACTGGGATCAGGAAGCGTGGACAATATATGTGTTATCTGTGGCAGTAATGATGTTTTGGCTATATCTATTTTGCCAGTCAAAGTAAGGTGTCTGCTTTGCCACATTTGTATTATTCGTAAAATTGAATCCTTCTTCAGTAGTATGTTTTCCTCGACTGTATTGAGGCACTTGGGCTCAAAAATGATACCCAATAGCTTAAGTTTATTCACCCAATTTAACTCAATGTCTGGACATATCTTTTCATTTGTCAGCGCTTGATTACCAATCGACATGGCATTGGATTTAGAAACATTTGGTTTTAGGCCAGAGAATTTCGCAAAGCAGCCAAGCTCATCGAAAACTTCTCTCAAACTTTCCTCTGCACCGTCAAGAAAAAATGTCGTATCATCTGCGTATGGTATTACTTTAACACTTGCCTCACCTAGCAGTACTCCTCGTATGTTATTATTTTGTCGGGTCCTATTTGCCAGAATTTCAGCACCAATAATGAAAAAATAGCACGGACCGGATATCCCTGTCTGCATCCCCTCCCCAGGCTTATTGCTTCCTTTGACGCATGTCCATTGTACAAAATACGAGAAAAGGTGTTTTTGTGCAAGCACCGGAAGGTATTGATAAAATTTGCCCCAAAATTGAACTTTCGCAAGCAGTTTTCAATAAAATTCCAACTCATTACATCGAACGCGGTCTTAAAATCAACAGAAAGCAGCAGCCCTTTTCTTTTCTTTTGATATGTTTCCCATAACACGTCATGTACTACCCGAGTATTTTCACCAATGAACCTATCTTTAACCCTCGCCCTACGGGGGTCCTAAAACGAGCCCCCCAGAGGTTTTTCTTGCATAACTGTTTATAAATACTGCGCATTTTGCTGACACTTTTAGTACCTAAGGACACAACAATTATACGCATGCTGTAAAAATTTATTTGAAATTGGTTGACCAATTTGGGAAATAATGATGTTTTGATGACGTCATGTTGGTGGAAAAACGATAAATGTTTGAAAAATCGTAGAACACGGAGTTTTGAAACAAATTGCAAACGCAATTAAGCAAAGATATAAAACGCCATTTTCTTTAACATGGCAATCTCGAATTTGTGAAATTTTGGGTTTTTGACCCTCAAAATGAACAAAAACTGATTTTTTCAAACAATCACCACAAAATCAAAATTTTAGAAGATGTTAAAAAATGGAATATATGTGAGAGAACTGAGCATGGACAATACTCAAACCAAATTGCAAAGAAATATCTCTATTTTTGACTGAGTGATGGCTCCCTAAGTGTAAGAAATTCATGACGTAATTTTTTTAATAACTTTTTGGACTTTTGTTGACCAGAAACGAATAACTAATTACCTTTTCTGTATTTCTGAGACAAAACTGGTCTAGGAACATGTCTTTTTATTTACATTTATCAATTTCTCATTTTGAGGTTTTCTGACAGAGCAAAATCGCTGTTCTGGACGCCGTCAATCGAGGTCATTCACTTGACCTGGAAGGTCACTCGGTGACTCGAAACCTAAAAATTGCATACCGTCAGATTCCAAACATGACAGGCAACATGTTGGTTTGTAAGGCGTTTTTCTATGTTGCTTGGTTTGGAAGTTAACACGGGGGTCGTTTTAGGCGAAGGTGAAAATCTTTAAGGAAAGCTGTTTGATCTGGATGTATGATTGCATTCAATACCTTTTTCAACCGCTTTGCTATTGTTGCGAATAATATTTTGTAAGTCGAGTTTAGGAGAGTGATGGGTGAATAGTGATATAACGTTATATCTAGTCAGCTAGATATAACGTTTCTAGGTTTGGACGGTTTGGGATCTAATGTGATAAGGCCTTCTCTTTGTGTTATTGAAAGTTCCCCTTTATTCATTCCATGCCAAAGTGATCTGTGTACAAAACATTTTAGATCTCCCCAGAACATTTTGAAGAATTCGTATGGAAACCCGTCTGAACCGAGGGTTCGGTTATTGCTTAGCCTTTTCAATGTTTCGCCGAGCTCGGCAATCGTAATTTCTGTGATTCCGCCTCTAGTGTCTGTGATTCCACCTCTGTGAGTTTAAGACACGTGGTGCCGTTTAAATAGTTGTTTAATTATGATTGCCTGGAATCGTCTACGTTTTTAAATAACTGATTAAAATGTTCTGTTACTGCAGATAAGATTTCATCATTACTATGGAGCTCACTTTCTCCTATCTTTAGACATGGCATCAGCTTACTATCAAAGTTTCGTTTTTTCAAATTCAAAAAGTAGCTAGAAGAGCTCTTTTCGCCTTCTTCATACCATCGGGCACATGAGCGAATAATGCGCCCTTCATTCGCGGCCGCCCTTTCATTTTGAATCTGTGACTGTTTTACAGCGATGTTTTGAATATCCTCTTCGGATGGATTTGGCAGCGACTCTAGAATTTGGAGATCTCTAAGAATGAGCTTTTCTTTTTCAGTTCTTTCTTTTATCTTTTGTATTGATTATGACACCGTTTCAGATCGTATTTTCATCAGTAGAGTCTCCAGAAAAAAGCACATTATTTATAGTAATTTGCATATATTTCCTATTTTCCAGATTGGCAAGGTATGGTTCACTGTATAACGGACATGCATAACTAGAAATTGTCTGTTGAATGACTCCTTTGACAAGGTCTAGATATTTAAAGTATTTAAGCAAAGAGCAATTTAGTTTCCAAAATCCCCTTCCTCTTGTGTGTGTATTCAGGTTTAGCCTCAATACGACTCGGGAATGATTTGACCTGTAAGCGGGAATTATATCACATGACACAGTTTTGCTAAGAATAGATTCGGAAATCAGGAAGAAATCAAGCCTTGCACATTTAACGGGGTTATTTGCTCTTCTAGATAATTGTTTTTTTTCTCCATTCATGATTCGCCAGACATCTTGGAGAATAAAATCAGCACACTTTTCCTTTATCAAGCTTCGGGCTCTCGGTCTTCTATCTCTGGATGCATAGTTGTGTCTTTTTCTGGGCTCAATGTTAAGCTCTAATCTCCGCGCAATATTATATGTCCATGATTCGTAGGATTTACTTCATTAAATATTTATTCGTAAAAAGCGGGGTTACCCCGATCAGAGGGACCATAAACATTGACTATAAATAGTTTCGTACCATTGATTTCTATATTAAGAATGATTGAGTTTCCATTATTATTTGTAACTACATCAATAATTATGCACCTAGTATTAATCTGTACCAGAATACCGACACCTCCTCTTGTAGAGCTAAGTGCAGAGAATCATGCTCTACCTCCCTACTGGTTCCTAAAAATATGCTCCTCACCAGGAGCTACATGCATCTCTTGTAAACAAATTATGTCCGCCTTCTCATTTCTAAGGAAGTGAAAATAATTTTCCCTCTTTGAAAAGTTGTGAAGACCTCTTACGTCAACCCTCACCCTACGGGAGCTTTTTTCACCTTCGCCCTACGGGGGGGGGCTGACAGCCCCCCCCCCCCCCCCCCCCTCTGTTAACTTCCAAACCAAGCAACTTAGAACAATTCGGTAAGAACCAGCATGTTGCCTGTCATGAGCGGAATCTAACAGTATGCGATTTTTAGGTTGTAGGTCAACGGGTGACCTTTACAGGTGAAGTGAATGACCTCGGATTTACCACGTCCAGAACAGTGATTTTGCTCTTCAGAAACCCCAAAATTAGAAATTGATAAATGTAAATAAAAAGGCATGTTCCTAGACCAGTTTTGGCTCATAAATACAACAAAGTAATTATTTGTTCGTATCTTGTCCAAAAATGTAAAAAAAGTTATTAAAAAAATGACGTCATCAGTTTCTTACACTTAGGAAGCCATCACTCAGTCAATAATGGAGATATTGCTTTGAAATTTGGTATGGGTATTTCAATACTCAGTTCTCTCACATATATTCCGTTTTGTAATATTTTTGAAAATTTTGATTTTGTGGGGATTTTTTTCTAAAAAAAAACATCTTTTTTTATTTTAGGAGTCAAAAACCCAAAATTGTGAAAATCCGAGATTGCTATTTTAAAGAAAATGCCATTTTGTATCTTTGGTGAATTGAGTTTGCAATTTGCTTTAAAACTCTGTTTTCTACGATTTTTCCAATATTTCTCATTTTGTTGCCAACATGACGTCATCAAAACATTATTATCTCCCAAAATACTTAACCAATTAAAAAAAAAATACAGCCTACGTATAATTGTTGTAAACTCAGCTACCAAAAATGTCAGAAAGATGCATCTCATGTGTCAAAAGTTATTAAAGAAAAACCTCAGCCTGTCTGCCCCCCCCCCCCCCCCCCCCCGTAGGTCGAGAGTTAAATGTTAGGATTTCTAGATCACATATCATATTTAATGCTCATATAACGTGACATATATATCAAGGCGGCTATGTCTCTCTAGACATGGCTCCGACGGGCTCGGCATTGTTAACTCATATATGTCGGCATGAATGCCGTCACAGACTATTACGTGATTTGTATATATTATATATATATATATATATATATATATATATATATATATATATATATATATATATATATATATATATATATATATATATATGAGTTGGGTAAGGATATACTGCACCGCCATTTCTCAGAGGCGACTCCGCCGACCGCCGCAGCCAGGCTGAGCGGCAGCTCCCTCGCGACATCGCTGGCAACGTCGCCATCAGCAGCACCGATCCCGCCGCCGCCGCCAGTGACGCCGCTCTAAGCGCCGCCACCAGCAGCGTCAATCCAGATTCCGCCGAACGGAGCGCCGACCCCGATGCCATCGCCTCCGCCGCCGCCACCGCCGCCGCCACCGCCACCGGCAGCAAATCACGGTGATCTACCATGGCATCTACTGCGGGCAAAACCAGGCAGAGCACAGCACGAGGCAAAAAGGACTCCGAGCGACTCCAACATAGTAATACTGAGGAACAATGGTCCAAGGCAGGGTGGGTTACACGAATTATTTACCAGCAAAATATCACTTTATAATACCAATGCAGGTTTACTAATAACTCCGAAGGAAAAGTACATATGAATGTGAACATTATCAACGAAGAAAAATACTCGAATACAGAACACAAATTTAAAAAAGAACGAAATTGTGTAGTGCGAATTCGACACACCGAAGTTGACAGGCACACCGGAGTTGGTGGGGCAGTGATCCCTTGACGGGTAATAGGTAATTACTAGTGCTAACCCGTCCGCTCCGCTGGACGATTAGCTGGCATCTCCGGGATGGAGGTATCCGCACTAATTCAGCACGTTAATTAACTGGACTGGAACTGGAACTGCATATGACATAATTACCTATTACCCGTCAAGGGATCACCGCCCCACCCACTCCGGTGCGTCGATGACTTATCCCATCTCCCACATTTGTCCTATGCATAGCTAGCTGGCATCTCCGGGATGGAGGTATCCGCACCAATTCAGCACGTGAATTAACTGGGACTTTTAAACTGAATAAACTGAGCGGTGCCGGAGAGACGGACAGATAGACAGACGCTTATCAAATAGTAATATAAACTAGCGCCTTGTGCTCGCTCCGCGTCGCAACCCCACATATTCGCAATCCTGATAGATTGCATCCCGATAGATGGATGGATATTTGATTGATACATGGATAACTTTTTTTAATTTTTGACTTATTGGTTGGACTTGTGGGACTTGTCGGACTTGTCGGACTTGTCGGACTTGTCGGACTTGTCGGACTTGTCGGACTTGTCGGACTTGTCGGACTTGTCGGACTTGTCGGACTTGTCGGACTTGTCGGACTTGTCGGACTTGTCGGACTTGTCGGACTTGTCGGACTTGTCGGAATTGTCGGACTTGTCGGACTTGTCGGACTTGTCGGACTTGTCGGACTTGTCGGACTTGTCGGACTTGTCGGACTTGTCGGACTTGTCGGACTTGTCGGACTTGTCGGACTTGTCGGACTTGTCGGACTTGTCGGACTTGTCGGACTTGTCGGACTTGTCGGACTTGTCGGACTTGTCGGACTTGTCGGACTTGTCGGACTTGTCGGACTTGTCGGACTTGTCGGACTTGTGGACTGGACTTGTCGGACTTGTTGGACTTGTTGGACTTGTTGGACTTGTTGGACGTGTCAGGCTTGTCGGGCTTGTCGGACTTGTCGAACTTGATGGACTTGCATCTCCAACTCCAACCAATCCATCTCCGACACTGGAATGGAAAATGCCCATGCCAAATTCCTAAGCAATATCTTCATTTTTGACTGAGTGATGGACTTCATTTTTTTTACTTCATTTTTGACTAAGTGTAAGGAACTGATCGTCATTTTTTGTAATCACTTTGTTTACATTTTTTGACAAGATACGAACAAATAATTACCTTTTTTGTATTTCTGAGCCAAAACTGGTCTAGGAACATGCCTTTGTATTTACATTTATCAATTTCTAATTTTTAGGTTTTCTGAAGAGCAAAATCGCTGTTCTGGACGTGGTAAATCCGAGGTCATTCACTTGACCTGGAAGGTCACCCGTTGACCTGAAACCTAAAAATCGCATAAGGTTATATTCCTCTCATGACAGGCAACATTCTGGTTCTTACCGCATTGCGCTAAGTTGCTTGGTTTGGAAGTTAACAGGGGGGCCTGTCAGCCCCCCCCCCCCGTAGGGCGAAGGTGAAAAAAGCTCCCGTAGGGCGAGGGTTAAACATCCAAAAACGAATAAGAGCTGTAGCGTTGCCTCAGAAATTTCAAGGAACCAGCTTATGTTGGTGTTCGGTACTGACCGCGGGCTAAACCGGAAGAAAATAGAATTACCCTCGCCAGTGTAGGGGGGGGGGATGGATGCCACCCTCCCCCTCGTTTTTTCGGGAATAACTTGCGTATTTATGAACCGATTACGATGGAATTTTCAGTTCCCTACTTTTGAACAATTTGACACATACTCTGAAATTGTTAACTTCTATCCCCATGACCCGTGACCTATGACCTGTTTCTCAATGTCATGTCAGGCCCAACTGGCGTCCCGTAGTACCGATGCTTGTAACTTGTGCAGTTTCCGAGTAATTGTTGCTCATGAGCATATGCACAGGTGTTAATAGGTGACATTTATGGCTTCCACTAAGATCGTGACCTCCGATGACCTGAGATGACGTTTTTGGCCACTGGCAGTATCTAGGACATTTTGTGACGCTGATTTCAAATTTGGCATCCATTTTGCATTATGATATGCTCCAATGGGGTCATGCCCTTTCACAGGTCAACCGAGGTCACTGACCTCAGATGACCTGAGATGACCTTCTTGGAATCTGGTAGTTTCTAGGGCATTTTTTTACGCTGAATTCAAATTTAGCACCCATTTTGCATAATGATATGCTTATTCACGATTCTAGCTCGATTAAATTCAATTTCTACGCATTTACGATGTGGATGACATCCGGGTCATTGACATGACCTCAGAAGCATAGGTGGGCACCGGTCCCTTACTCCGTTACTCCGTTACTAACGAAGTTACTTTTTTGAGTAACGAAGTATCGGACTCGTTACATTGTGTTTTTTCCACTAAAATAGAGTTAGCACTTTAAATCGATAGACGAGGCCAAAATATGATGTAAATTCATCGTATTTTGCATATACAAATTCCTTCCGAGAGATATTTCAAGTTAAACTTGATATGAGCGTTCCACACTTTTAACGACCGGTACTTGCAAGTTACTTTTCGGTTTCCATCAAACTCCGGGCTTTTCCCGTATTACTTTTTTTACGCAATGGTGTGTAAAATATATTTTGCGTTCTGCTTGTGATTATATGTTAAGTTGAAGAAATATGATCATAATATGGCAGTAATATCTTTATTGTATACCAAATATACTAAATGAAAAGATCTGAGCTTTCGTGGCTAGCACATTATCAAGGATGAGTTTTGTACATTCTTTTGAAAAATCTAACACACAGTTTGCGCATGTTCCAAATTGCGGTGGGGTACTCATATCAATCTCGCATAATACACGTACAGACACACATACATATACACTTCACACTTCTCGGTGTTTCATAACAACCCACAGACGTTGTACCCACAGACATAACAACCCACAACGCCAGGTCATATCACCCTTTGAACCGCATTTTTATATTTTTTTAGCTTAAATTAAGTTTCGAAACATGCATTTTTAGATTAAAATAAGGCCTTCCAATCACTTGTTTTACATTTGTCACATAAATACTCTTAACTGAATGAATTGTTGATGTGGGTGTTAGTGAGGTCCGAATGACATTGTAAGATGTGTTCGCCCAGCGGTGTGTCCATCTTACGTAGGCGAGCGTCACTCAGGTGCTCATTGAACCTGTAGCGCACTGGTCGAGTGCTCTCTCCCACATAACACGTATCTCGCCGCTGGACTTCACAAATTTTACAGGTTATTTGATAAATTACTTTTTTTGTGTTGCATTTTCCCTTAAGGCCGTTCTCGCAAGTCTGACAGTGTGTGTTGCCTGAAGGGCATGGAGGATTGACAAGGGTCGATGATACCATATTTGTATTTAGGGAGTTATCATTTATCCAGACAGGTTAAACGTTAACGAAACAATAGTCCGTCGAGTTAATGGCATTCTACGCAACTCAAAAACCTCTATCGAACCCATCTGGATAAATGATAACTCCCTAAAGAAAAATATAGTATCATCGACCCTTGTCAATCCTCCATGCCCTTCAGGCAACCAACACTGTCACACTTGCGAGAACGGCCTTAAGGGAAAATGCAACACAACAAATGTAGTTTATCAAATAACCTGTAAGATTTGTGAAGTCGAGCGGCGAGATACGTGTTATGCGGGAGAGAGCACTCGACCAGTGCGCTACAGGTTCAATGAGCACCTGAGTGACGCTCGCCTACGTAAGATGGACACACCGCTGGGCGAACACATCTTACAATGTCATTCGGACCTCACTAACACCCACATCAACAATTCATTCAGTGTCAAACTTCTCGACACCGGCAAAGATTGTGCGGACGTCAAAATTAAAGAATCCATACGTGTAAGAAATATGAAACCCAACCTAAACATCATGACGAGCTCTTGGTCCCTCACACGATATATATATATATATATATATATATATATATATATATATATATATATATATATATATATATATATATATATATATATATATATATATATATATATATATATATATATATATATATATATATATATCTCGCTGAACATACGAAGATATTGCGGTTCTGTCTATTTGGTGACTTATACGAATGGGAACGCCCCCCCCCCCCCCCTCCCCCCCCCTCTTCTATATTTTGGAATTAGGGTGAGAGTTATGATATGACGATACATTACGGTGATATAATGACAAGCAATCATGATGTAAAATCGTAGATATAGGCACTCGAATTTGATCATGAAGCCTCAATGACTGCATTAATCATCATGGTGATGCTCTAGAGCGTGGTGGTGGTGATGCTCATGGTAATGCTCTAGATCGTTTTTTGGGGTAGGGTTGTTCTCTAGGTTCTTATTTCGTAACGGCCCACGGACGGGAGGTCGGGTCGTATCGCGTTTTAAAGTCACCACATATGGTGATGTCAAAGGGTGATATGACCTGGCCTCCCGTCTGTGGGTTGTTATGAAACACCGAGAAGTGTGAAGTGTATATGTATGTGTGTCTGTACGTGAATTATGCGAGATTGATATGAGTACCCCACCGCAATTTGGAACGTGCGCAAGCTGTGTGTTATATTTTTCAAAAGCATGTACAAAACTCATCCTTGATAATGTGCTAGCCACGAAAGCTCGGATCTTTTCATTTAGTATATTTGGTATACAATAAAGATATTACTGCCATATTATGATCATATTTCTTCAACTTATTATTCCCACAATGGCATCAGCTATCATCTCACACATCAAAAAATGATTATATGTTCACCCATCCTTTACAATTAACAAACAATACAAAAACTGGCAATTCAATCGGAAGCTCATCGATGCATATCGACGGCGACCTATTTAATGTCGGCGATTTGTTTCGAAGTGCCCATTCAACAACGTTGAACAGATTAATACAAAAGCGCCAGTGTGTCGCTTTCCAATAGTGGAGGGAAAATACCGATCATGAACTTCCAACTTTGAATTAGGAATAATTGTATGTAATTCTTAAATTTAGATCACAGCATTGTAATGCCATAACGGTAGCCAATGAAATTGTTGTTAACAAAATCAAAAGGTCATTATTTCCCTTTAATAATGCGGCGCAATGCGCAATGACGCGATAAAGGTAGCTGTCTCCCGATCCCGATGCCGTTAAACGTTGACAATGTTTGTCAGCTGATATAGGCCGGCGGCAAGCTGGCGGCACTAGTTTATGATAAAGGCGAGCTTCGAGTAACGAGTAGCGAGCCTCTGAGAATTATCGCACTGGAGGGGGAGGGGGCGATTCCGCCCCCTAATATCTCTCCCCCATAAGAGCTACAATAACGCAATTTGTAGGGTGGAGAGGTTCTGTAGAAAACTCTGTTTTGCGAAATTTGCATGACCCTAGGTCAATATCTTCAAGTAAAATGGGGTCAAATATGCATAAAAAATATTATTTAGCTCTTTGCTCTAGAAACCCCAAAATATATCAAGAACTAAGATAGCTAGGAACAAATGAAAAAACACAATCGAAAGCTCTTGAATCATGCTATCGCCATGGTGTCCTAAATTGTTTGCTCAGGTCAATAATTTAGGCTGTAGAGGTGATCAAAGGTCAAAAAGGCTTTTTATGACAAAACAGTGTTTCACAAATAACTTTTACCTAAAAAATATAAGGAAATAATATTTACGCCATTGTGTTCGTCTTGCCAAGGCGCTTCGGAATATATTCAAGTTGACCGGTATAGGTCAACTTATAAATTTGACCTCAGGTCAAGGTCAAGTGGTGACCCAAGGTGGTCATACTGCATATTGGGAGAGGTATCTCGACGAGACAAACACATTGGTACCGGTTTCACTTCTCTATCTTCATTATGTCGGAATTGATATCACTTCGTTTTACAAAAGTAACGGAGTAACAGAGTAACTGTAACTTCCGTTACATTTTTGACGATGTAACGGAGTAACGAGTAACGAGTTACTTTTTTGGAGTAACGGAGCAACGAGTAACGAAGTTGCATTTTGAAGTAACGGTGCCCACCTATGCTCAGAGGTCACCTAATGACCCACGATCTGAAAATCGGGTATCAACGGCTTCCTCTCCACGCAAGCAACACATCCGTTGTTTTAATCGAAGCTCTATCGCAATTAGGGGCGAAACACCAGGGGGTCGTACCACCCCCCCCCCCCCCCCCCCCCCCCCTAAACGGTCACGTAGGTATCGTGCCCTACACTGGCGGGGGTTAAACCATAACAAACATCACTGCCTAACAACAATGACACCCACCCTTACCGTCCACTCCCGACACCACCAAACCGACTCGTATGTACCTACCTGAGTGTCTGCCCGGTCTTCCCGTCCACTCCCGACACCACCAAACCGACACGTATGTACCTACCTGAGTGTCTGCCCGGTCTTCCCGTCCACTCCCGACACCACCAAACTGACACGTATGTACCTACCTGAGTGTCTGCCCGGTCTTCCCGTCCACTCCCGACACCACCAAACCGACACGTATATACCTACCTGAATGTCTGCCCGGTCTTCCCGTCCACTCCCGACACCACCAAACCGACACGTATATACCTACCTGAGTGTCTGTCTGGTGCAACAGCCGCCCTGCTCCGCATCAGACCGCTGTCAAAATATGTCACCCACCGCCGCCGCTGTCGCGAGCCGTTCTGAGACGCAGTGGCACTGGTAAACAGCAAACAGGCAACGTACTTAATTTGGACACGCACTAGGACGGATCAGGACCGACATACCCAACACGGCCCGCCTCGCTCACTGACCTCACTGATCTCATGTGCCACCGCTGCCACCTGCCGGCACCATTCCCACCTGTTGACGAATGCGCTGGGTGCATCGATCGGGCACAGCTGGGACGTGACTGGTCGTCACACTCCCCTGTGTGACGCCGTGAAGTGACGTGATGCCGTCCTGCAACGGCGGCCCCCTCCCCCCCCCCCCCCCGCCGTGGCCGCAGCCGCCCAGTCCTGACATACTGGTGCAGCGCTGCACGGCTTCAGAGTGGCCTGAGCTGCGCTGCTGAGCTGAGACCCAGCTGACCTAACCCAGCTGACCTGAACCCAGCTGATCTGAACCCAGCTGATCTGACCTCCAGCTGACCTGACCTCCAGCTGACCTGACCCAGCTGACCCCATCTGACCCCAGCTGACCTGACCCCAGCTGACCCCAGCTGACCTGACCCCAGCTGACCTGACCCAGCTGACCCTATCTGACCCCAGCTGACCTGACCCTATCTGACCCCAGCTGACCTGACCCCAGCTGACCCCAGCTGACCTGACCCCAGCTGCCCTAACCCCAGCTGACCCCAGCTGACCCCAGGTGATCCCAGCTGACCCCAGCTGACCTGACCCCGGCTGACCTGACCCCAGCTGACCCCAGCTGACCCCACCTGACCCCAGCTGCTGACCTGACCCCAGCTGATCTGACCCCAGCTGACCCAAGCTGACCCCACCTGACCTGACCCCAACTGACACCAGCTGACCTGACCCCAACTGACACCAGCTGACCTGACCCCAGCTAACACCAGCTTCCCTGACCCCACCTGGCCCCAGCTGACCTGACCCCAGCTAACACCAGCTGCCCTGACCCTACCTGGCCCCAACTGACCTGACCCCAACTAACCCCAGCTGACCCCAGCTGACCCCAACTGACCCCAGCTGACCCCAGCTGACCTGACCCAGCTGACCCCAGCTAACCGTGGTTGTCGGGCTGTCCTGTCACACTGTGTCAGTGAGACCGTTCTGCATGGCGGCCACCGTCCCGCACCGCTGCGCTGCGCTGCACACCTGCACACTGCACCACTGCACACCTGCACACTGCACCACTGCACCACTGCACACCTGCACACTGCACCACTGCAGGTTACACCTGCACATTTCTGGCGACACACCTCACTGAGATCACCGGGCCCGTCACACACCGGGGGTTCGCGGCAGTGCCCCACTGACCGGGCAGGAAATTAAACACGCCCAGTCCCGGGCGACACGCTCACGAAATGGGCACGCCACGCCCAGTTCCGGACCAGACAGGAAGTTACACGGCGGGCATGACATGTTTAATGCGAGCCGATATAGCCGTATCGGTCCATCCTCTGCCAGACAATCAGAACTGTAACCATTGTGTTGAAACAGCGCCTGAACTACTGCGCGTTTGCCGCGGATTTTATTTTATAATTATTTGTATCATATATTATTTTGTATCTTGCCGCAGAGCTGCCACAGTGCCCGTAGCTCTTTCAATATTCTGATGCAATATTTTGTGTGATTGAAATGACTCTGTTTAAGTATCTGCTTCTGTAGCTTCTGTATCAGTTTATGTATTTGAACGGCCCATACCTACACATGGAACTTGGAAGGCATACCTATAGGTATGTTGTGTTCTTTCTAACAATTAGATAGCGAGACCTTCCTCGTCATTCAGGGCAGGGTTTGTGTTCCCACTTAACTCAAAAGCAGTTGAGGTCAAGTCAGGTCGAGATCAGGCCAGCCAGGGTCAGCTCAGTTGGGGTCAGGTCAGCTGGGGTCAGGTCAGCTGGGGTCAGGTCAGCTGGGGTCAGGTCAGCTGGGGTCAGGTCAGCTGGGGTCAGGTCAGCTGGGGTTAGGGCAGCTGGGGTCAGGTCAGCTGGGGTCAAGTCAGCTGGGGTCAAGTCAGCTGGGGTCAGGTCAGCTGGGGTCAGGTCAGCTGGGGTCAGGTCAGCTGGATCAGGTCAGCTGGGTCAAGTCAGCTGGGGTCAGGTCAGCTGGATAAGGTTATCTGGGGTCAGGTCCGCTGGGTCAGGTCGGCTGGGGTCAGGTCAGCTGGGGTCAGGTCAGCTGGGGTCAGGTCAGCTGGGGTCAGGTCAGCTGGGGTCAGGTCAGCTGGGGTTAGGTTAGCTGGGTAAGGTCAGCTGGAGTCAGCTGAGCTGGGGTCAGGTCAGCTGGGGTCAGGTGGGGTCTGCCTGGGTCAGGTCAGCTGGGGTTAGGTCAGCTGGGGTTAAGTCAGCTGGGGTCAGATCAGCTGGGGTCAGGTCAGCTGGGTCAGGTCAGCTGGGGTCAGGTCAGCTGGGGTCATCTCAACTGGGGTCAGGTCAGCTGGGGTCAGGTCAGCTGGGGTCAGGTGGGGTCAGCTGGGGTCAGCAGGGGTCAGGTCTGCTTGGGTCAGCTCTGATGGGGTATGTATGTATGTATTAACGTAAACAGACCGTTCCACACGACAGGGTTATTCTTCGGTCTTCCATACATGAACATAAAAATGAGTGAGCTAAAACAGTAAAAAGTGAGCTAAAACAGTTTGCCCTGTTTTGCCGACATCATAAAATTATTGAGCAAGTGTAAAATCTAATGGGCGACAACTGCATTCAGAACACACTGAGATTAAATATGCGCATTGTATGAATGGCTAGCCCTATACAAGAATGTGCGCTTTCCGTGATTGTTTCTAGGTCGAGGCAAGGTCGAGGCGTATTTCCTGCGTCCTGATGTTTCGATTGTCGGGTATCACGCTCCAGTATTTCGTAGTTGAACTGGATGCGCGACGCCAACGACGAAGGTTTCGCTCTAGTTATAACCTTATGCAACATGCACAAGTCAGAGTATTTTACTAAATCTAACGCATTTAGCCAACCTAATTCACGCAATACATCACAGATGTGGTCGTATTTCCTGCGTCCTGATATGACTCGTGCGGCAAAATTTAAGATTTTTTGGATGTTCTTAAGAGACGTCACACTGGCACTGCCATACACTTGTACACAGTATCTCACATGTGATAGCACCAGACAATCGACAATGCGCGGCAACACTTCAGCGGGCAAGGCTTGCTTTACATGGCTTAATCCTATCAAAATTCCAAAGCAGCGATCAGTGATGTTTTTTATATGATATTCCCATGACAATGTTTCATCCATCACCACTCCAAAAATTTTGACTTTGTTGAAACATTGAATTTGCTCTCCCATAAAATAAAATAATGGGGGCTGCGCATTACGCTTTAACTGCCTCCTGTCTCCACACAAAATAAATTCAGTTTTTGCCGCATTAACCTTCATGCCATGTTGTTGGAGCCACGTTGACATCGTTACTAGCAACTCTTCCATGCTTCTTTGTAGTTCCCCAATTTGATCTCGAGGGCCTGTGACAGCGAGATATGTGTCATCAGCATAACGCACCGATGTGACCTTGAAGCCATTGATTTTAGCTGGAATGTGGCATGCGAGATCGTTGCTAGCAATGTTGTACAGTAATAGGCCGAGACAAGTACCTTGGAAAGTCCCAATTGTGATAGGAAGTGGCTTTGAGAAACTTTCCCCTACTTTAACCCGTTGTACATGTCCGTGTAGGTAGCTCTTAAACCAGCCTGATGAAATTTGCAACAATGATAATGTATTAATGAGCGTTTTGTGATCAATAACATCGAAGCAGTGACTCAAATCAATGAGAACCAATATGGAAATTTGGGATCGATCCATGCCCCTGAGAATTTCGTCAGTCATTGTCAATAGGGCGGTACATGTCGAATGTTGCGGCAAGAAACCATGTTGATATTCGCTCAATATATTTTGGCTCTGGAGGTAGCTGGTCAACTATTTTTGTACTAACTTTTCTACTACTTTGCATATACCAGGAACTTTCGTGATAGGTCTAAAATTTGATGCTTTAGATGGATCGTCTCTTTTAAATAGAGGAATGACGGTCGCCATTGTCCAGGCAGAGGGCACGGTTTCAGAGACAGAGCTAGTGTTAATGATGCGTAAAAGGTAGCGTCCAATTGCATCAAATGTCAGTTTTAAAATTTGGATTGGGACGTCGCCTTCTATTGAAGAGTCTTTGTTGGGTAGTGAAAATAAAGCACACCTTAGTTCAGTCAACGTGACTGGTGTGAGCCTCATTGACCCAGCGTTGACCCTAGGTAGTCGAGTAAAAAGCTTCTCTCGGCCCGAACGGTCGAAGTCGGCCACCACCTCGTCTCTGGTGTGTGTACCTACTGCTGTAAAGTAATCGTTCAGGTCATCTGGTGTAAAATTTTGCGGTTGCTTTGTGTATCCACGTTTAGGTGCAATTACATATTTTAATTTCTGAAACAATGACGAGGATGTTGAGTTGTGGACGCGGTTTGCTATATCTGCCCGACAGTCTTTGCGAATCGCCCGTTTAGTTAATGTGTTGATTTCCTGATACGCTGGATCGTTTGTTTCTTTATATCGTTTGCGCTGCTTCATCAGATTGAGGGTTTCATTCGAAACCGGTGGGGGACGGGGGTTGTGAACTCTAAATTTTCTAATAGGAGCATGGAAGTCTAACTTTTCGTTAAGCGTATTTGAAAAAGCCTCCCACTGCTATTGACATGTTTCATTTTGTTTTACAACAGAGTGCCATCTAATGTTCCTTACATCAGTCAGAAACGCACCATTATCGAATGTTCGCCATCTCCGGCCCGCCCTGTACTACGCACTTTGTCTGGCTCGGGGCACCGTTACTCCCACACATACGCGACGGTGGTGACTCGCGTAATCACATTTTTGGACAGAACACATTGTTGGTGATCGGTCGTTACACAACGAATCAGACATCAGCACAACATCAAGTAATGAGCGCGTACAGTCACGATAAAAGGTAGGTTCGTGTACTACACAGTTCAGCCCGTACCTTTCTAATTCCCGAAGCTTTTCATTTGCTGCTGGATTTGTTTGAGAGTCTGAATTCAGATCACCCGCTAAAATGATACGGTGAGATGAAGAGGCCGTAATTATTTGTTGGATTTGTTCCTCTAGATCGTTGAAATCCGCTTGAATTTGAGCGTGGTTTGATGAAGGTGGTCGATAGACACAAGCCAAAGTGGCTGCTTTCTTTTTATCAAATTTCATCTTGACCCAGAGCGCCTCTACATGAGAGTCTGAACCAGTCGTTTTCACTTTAATTATATTGGCGGATAAATGTTCCTTCACAAATATTGCGACCCCTCCTCCAGATTTTTTACGTCCTGTTTTTCTGTCCAGCCGAAAAAGGCGATACCCTGGAATTGTAACAAATCGGTCTGGCGTCGTTGACTTCAGGTTGGTCTCAGTAAAACATAGCATTTCTGGAGACCGAAGGGAAACATCAGTGCGAATGTCCGGTAATTTTGGAAGAAGGGACTGAACATTTAACAGCTCCAATGACAGTTTTCCGCGCGTCGTCGTCTCCGATGGATCGCCGTCTGATGCGATGTTGTTGTCCGGGTGTGTGACACACGCTCGTCTGGTTTGCCTCTCGTTGAGTCGTGGTGGTTCGATTAGTTGGCGTGGCGGCTGAGCGAGCGTTCTGCTGCGCTGTGGTGAGGTGTGGCGTCCTACACGGGAGGGCAACGCCACAGCGTGCTGGAGAGGGTTGTCTGGATTCGGTGTTGGTTGACGCCCTACACGGCGGGGTGGTGTTACCCCAACGTCCGGAGCGGTTTACTGTTCGCCGCTTCCTCTCGCCTTGGCTCGGCGGACCCTCCGCCCGCCGCGACACCGCGGTGTGCGGGCCTGCGGGAGCGGGCCCCCGTCACTGCCCCGTCGCCCGGCATTGTTGACATTAGCCGGGCGACGTCCCCTGGTCAGCGGGTCTCCCTCCGGCTGCCCCGGTCTCCATGGCAACGGGCAGGGGGAGCCGGAAGGATGAAGTCCTCCGCGCTGCCATCGCGCGCATACGCGTCGGAAAAGAAGTAGTTATGGAGAATTGACGCAGGAATCTTGAGAGAATTAAATAACAAGCCCTTCAATTTCACTGCTTCACTGTTGAGTTAAATTGGCATCTTGTCAACTCTAATATTGACACTTCCCCCGCTTTGACTGACCCAGAACTTCCTAGAGACGGCTTGACGCAGTTAACACAGCTTTCGAAAGATAAATCTTAGAACGTAGTTTTTTTAATGATATACACAACTCACAGTACTTGCGGCGTTGCACAATGGTGAAGCTGATGATGATGAACACGTAGACACTAATTTTCACGAGGACTAGCAGGGGCGTCGACACGCGACAAAAACTGGTGCGACTTTTTGCTCGGGGGGGGGGCGGCACCTAGCATGGGGGCGGCACCTGGCAAGGGGCGGCACCTGGCAAAGGGTGCATACACGTTCAAATTTGTATCTTTCCAGGTTTTTGTCAAGCGAAATTTCGATACCCTACCTGATCGTAAACAGCCGATCGTATATTATCTTGTCTTCGTTAACATTTCGTTGAGGATAATAAGGTAAAAATGATATTCATTCAATTCAGCGTTACGACGAACCGATGACAATTACTATGGCTTCGTTATGACGATGACTACCGATGTGACACCGCGAAGCGGCGTGAAAATTTTAATTTTAGGTCCTGGAAAACAAAATGTTAATATTGGAACCAGACCGTGAGGTGAGATGGCTTGGGGAGATGGTCCTGGCCTGTTTCCACTATTAGCTCTTCGGTCCAGCGAATTGTGCACCGCTGGAGCAGCTTCCGGGTGCCGATATCCTCGTCTTTGCGTTCGCGTCGCCTTTTTCGGAATTCGGCAAACTAGCTAAGCATGGAGCCTGCTTGAAACTTAGAAGCAATATTTTATGAAGGGTATGGGCCCTGGGGCCAGCAATTACCGCCAAGGAGAGCCTCAGCTAGACACTTAATGCAATTATTTTTCCCATTTTCCAAATTTGTATAAACAATTGCGAAATTTGTTTCATGCCGCGAAGCGGCGCGAAATTTTCCAGTTTTTGACACTAGATAGTTGGATTTTTACTGGGGGGAGTTTGCCCAGACCTCCCCCTGGGCAGGTCCCCCGACCCTCCCGTCGGCGACGCCCCTGGTTGACAAATATTGCAGCACACACTCTCCTGAGAGGAAAATTGTTAAATTGTTTTGCACTACCATCCCCCCCCGAATTCAAAAACGCATCAAACTTATCAAATAACCATTTTGAAACCCAAGAAAACATTGCACCAGGTGGGTCAGAGTACAGCACATTACCGCTCATTATGACCGCGCCGACCACGGATAGCAGGCGCTCCAGGCGACGGCTAGCACCCCTGGGCAGGCTCGAGGGCCCCGTTCACAGACTCAATGGCCTTCTGGATAAGCTTGAGAGGGCTCTGAACAGACTCAATGGCCCCTTGGCAAGCCGAGAGGCCCCTAAGCAGACTCTAATAGCCCCTGGGCAGGTTCGAGAGGCCCCTGCACAGGATCAATGGACCATTGGGAAAGCTCGAAAGGCCCCTGCACAGACTAATGGCCCCTAGGCAGGTTCGAGAGACCCTTGAACAGACTCAATGGGCCCCTGGGCAAGCTCGAGAGGCCCCTGGGCAAGTTCGAGAGGCCCCTGAACAGATTCAATGGGCGCCTGGGCAAGCTCGAGAGGCCTCTGGGCAGGTTCTAATGGCCCCTGGGCAGGTTCGAGAGACCCCAAAACAGACTATAATGGCCCCCTGGCCAGGCTCGAGAGGCCCCTGAACATACTCAATTGGCCCCTGGACAAATGGACATTCTCTAGAGGCCTCTGGGCAGGTTTTCTGGGCCCCTGAGTGGGCTCAATGGGCCCCAGGGCATGCTCGAAAGGTCCCTGGGCATGTTGCTGCGCCCTTGAGTGGGCTCAATGGGTCCATGGACATGCTCGAGAGGCCTCTGGACAGTTTTTGGGCCCCTCGGTGGGCTCAATGGGCCCCTGGACATGCCCAAGAGTCCCCCTGGGCCGGCTTCGAAAGCCCTTCAGTGTATCTGAGGGCCCTTGACATGCACCAGAGTGACCCTTGCCTAGTTTGAGGGCTCCTCTGTGACTTTTTGAAAGCCATTTAGCTAATGCAAATGGTATCTGGGCCAATCTCGGCGGGCCCCCTGTGACCCGTAAGGGGGGGGGGGGCAAATCACGGGTGGAGTTTCCTATTCAAATGGTGGGGGGACTGCCCCTCCAACTTTGTGTTTTGTCCCACCAACTTTTGTCAGATTTGAAGGTTTCCTGGCGTTGAAATGGCCATTTTCACCTGAACCATTGCAAACAACCAGTCTATATGACATCTTCTCCCACCAACTTTTTCTGAAAAGCTCCACCCATGCTTTGTATTGGTTTTGAACTTAGATAGCCATTATATTTGGCCGTTATTGAAATGGCGAAAATACGAAGGTAATTTTCCCCAAAACTTAGCCGTTTGTAAGCAATTTAAATTCACATTTGCAAAATGGGGTCTAGGCTAGTGCAGCCGCTGATTGGCTGACACACTTTTTCACCGAATCCCACCTTGTCAGCCAATCAGCGGCGGTCTACAGCTCAATAATGACGTCATCATCCCAAATCGAAAACCTTAATTTGTATAGAGTTAAGTGACTTTTCGAGAGAAAAAATATCACCATCGTTTTCAGCAGCACTTACTTAATATTTTCAACTACAACCAGCGTATATTTTACAACTTTCAGAAAGGTGAAACATTCCCTTTAAGAACTACTTAAGCCTGAGTCTACACCAAAAAGACATACCGATGGGCCATGGCCGCCATGATACGGCATCACCTTATCAGGATATAGGGACGGCAAATATTCGTTGCGGCACTTGGCTGAGGGGCGGCACCTGGCTGAAGGCGTCACACCAGGCTGAAGGGGCGGCGTCTATCTGAGGGGTGGCACCTGGCTGAGTGGCGGCACCTGACTGAAGGGGCGGCACCTGGCTGAAGGGGCAGCACCTGGCTGAAAGGGCGGCACCTTGCTGAAGGGGAGGCACCTAGCTGAGGGGCGGCACCTATCTGAAAGAGCGGCACCTAGCTGAAGGGGCGGCACCTTTCTGAAGGGGCGGCACCTGGCTGAAGTGGCGGCACCCGGCTGAAGGGGCAGCATCTTCTGAGGGGCGGCACCTGCTGAAGGGGAGGCACCTGGCTGAAGGGGTAGCACCTGACTGAAGGGGCGGCACCCGGTTGAGGGGTCGGCATCTTTTTGAGGGGCAACACCTGGCTGAAGGGCGGCATCTTTCTGAGGGGGCGGCACCTGGATAAAGGGGCGGCACCCAGTTGAGGGGTTGGCATCTTTGTAAGAGGCAACACCTGGCTGAAGGGCGGCATCTTTCTGAAGGGGTGGCACCTGGATGAAGGGGCGACACCCGGTTGAGGATGCGGCAAATATTCGAGGGGCAACACCTGGCTGAAGGGCGGCATCTTTCTGAGCGGGCGGCATCTTTTGAGGGACGGCACCTGACTTGGGTGGCGTCCGGTCAGTGGCGGCACTTGGTATGTGACGGCGCCTCGTCGAGGGCGGCACCTAGACGGTGGCGGCACATTGGGACATCCAAAAAAGTGGTGCGACTAGTCTGAATGGTCTGTTAGGCGTCGACGCCCCTGAGGACTAGCGTTTAATTCCGCGAGTAGAACACAAACACTGCGGAGCGGTTTTTTACGCGACATTTACGCCAACTCAATAGCGGATCGTTTGTCATAAATAAAAATCAAAATCGGTCGATACATTTTTGAGTTATACGGATTTTCATTCCAAGGTTGCGGCCAGAATTGAGGTCGGCAAAGCGATATCTTCGAAACCAACAGTCGTATCGGGATGATTCAAACGCCATTATGTAGACAATGTTCATGTGCATCCACAGAAACAACTTTGCACACCTTGCTGGTGACCTGTGACGTCACAGAGGTCAAATTCCAAAATGTGTGACATTTGGCTAGATTTGACCTTCATGACCTTGAAGATATTGACCAAAGGTCACGACAATTTTTGCAAATGTAGATCGTCATAGCTCCTACCTACCCTGTAAGTTTGATCGTTCTAGCTCTCATACTTTCGGAGATCTTAGGGGGGCACTAAAGTGCCCCCCCCCCCCCCCCCTCCACTGCGTGTTGTGGCATACCCCTCTCCACTGCCCGTGTTTACATGGCCCTGTGTCACCGCCATCACCCACCGCAGTCACTCCCAGAGAGCGAGGGACACGACACAGGCGCCTCTGGCGGCCGTTTTTATAACTTTAGCTGACGTCAGGTGGCACAGATGGCACGGCGATCAGTTTTGTGACGAATAGCGTGAATTGCATTTTACTCCGTCTGTATCATCAGTCAGACAAAACTTGACAAAATTTCGGCGATAATATTTCCGACTTGAATGCTTCCAATCGAATCTGACATTTCGTTTAACTTTCAAGCCCCAGGGACAGGTGACGGACCCAGTCACTCACCCAGGGGAGGGACAGTGGGTCTGACTGTCCATGTGGTGAGGTTAGTTTGCGCCGGAAGCACACTCTTACTGTACCGAGGGCACAAACTAACCTAACCACGCTTAACAGAACCCACTCAAGGGTATCTTGAGTCAGGCAAGCCAAGGACACCCCAGCCTTCAGCTAGAGGCATTTTCAAACACGGTCCCTGCAGCCGTGGTGTCTCACCAGGGGCACCTCCACCAGGGCGCCTCCGGCTCCATGGTCACGTGCATACATCACCAACTAGGGGCCATCCAGGGTGTATACAGTCAGGATCCTTTCTATTCCGGGAGACCTTCAGCCATGAACACCTACACTCAGGATGGTCCAAAGACAAATACATGTGTTGCGCTCATTCACAATAGGTACCCCCTGTGGCTGCTGTGGTGCTATGGCCTTTCATTGAAGAAGAAACAGACGGATTCGCGTGAAACTGAACAGGCACATGCATTGATAAATAATAGAAGGGTGCACACGGGTAAAGCTCGCCGTCCACTGTACACACGTCTGACGACCTAACGGCCGAATTTGCGCACCTAATTTCAGGACATTGTCATACGCGCCGTTTGGAAAGTCTGGAAAGTTCCAAGGAAGTGAGCAACAGTTGATTTGTGTCTGAGGCAAAATACAAAAGATTACCCAGCGTCAGCTGAACGCGTCTAATCACGCTTACGGTCGTTAGGCGACAAGTCGGCGCGGTTCCCCTAGGCCACATGTTAAATTCAGTCGTTAGGCGATTAGGCGAGCGCAGTGGACGGCGACCTTAACCCGCGCCGTGCCGGTGCTCGGCGCCACCTTCGCCGTGCCGGGGGGGCTTTTCGACGCCCCCTCGAACTCGGCTCCTGTGGGACGTAGACAAAAAACAAAAACACCGCTCGAAAGCTCGTCAAAATCCATTTTGAAACTATTTCGGGCATTTTTTGCTCTCAGGTCAATATTGAGGTCACCAGAGGTCATCAAATTTAAGATTTTCCAGTTTCAGGACTTTGCTCCAGAAACCTCCAAATAGCTCAGGAACTATGATAGCTAGGAGCAAACGGAAAACAATCGAAAGCTCTTGCAAAAATGCAATCGCCAAATGATCCTCAACTTTTAGCTCAGATCAATAGTTTAGGCTCCAGTGGTCATTAAAGGTCAAAAAGTATATTTGTGCCAAAACTGTTCTTCACAAATAACTGTTTACCTAATAAAGCCAAGAAAATTATTGTGGCGCCATCGTGTTTGTCTCATAAAGGCGCTTCGAATCATATTCACGATGACCAGGTTAGGTCAACTTAGAAATTTGACCTCAGGTAAAGGTCAAGTGGTCACCCAATTAGGTCATGTTGCACATTGGGAGACGTGCCTCGACAAACACATTGGTGCAGGTATCACTTCTCTATATCTTGATTTTGTCGAGAGTTATTGACAACAAAGTGTTGGTGACCTCGGATGACCTCGGCTGACCCTGTAGGGGTCACTGAACACAAATTGCACCTGGGACTTCAAGAATGGCCTATGATAATATGATCCAGAAGGAATTGGGCTGAATTAATGCGTATCCTCAGAATAGGAAGCATTTGAATATTTCCCCATTGACTTATAATGGGGAGGTCACGAAATTGACCCGACTTTAGGTCACTGATATCAAAATCTGAGATAAACGAATTGTAGGTACCACTGCCCTTATGAAATCTGGTAAGTACAAAATCGATCGGCCAAACACTGGGGCTGTGGTACGACCGCAAACGTTTTTGGAGGTGGGGTCACGTGACCTGGACTGGTGACCTGACCTGAGATGACCCGAGGTCAAGAATTTCACACTGTGTGGGTAAGTGATGCCCGCACACCTGTGCCAAAAACGGTGGCACAGCGTGCCGCCGTTTTTCCGCTATCCTTGAAAACCTTTATGGGGCGTCTAAACTCCGGCACAGCGCGGGTTAACAGTAATTTGACGGTAAACAGGATCGGACACTGTCGCCATCACTAATAATGCCCGCTACAAAACCATGCCTGAGACGGCGACTGAAGAGAGGCATGGACGCTGGGCGGTCGCAGGTCGGGTGACAGCGAGTTTAGCTGTGATGAACAGCAAGACCACCTTCTAACCATAGTTACATAATATTTGGTCGCTCGTGGCATTTTGTTCATTCATTCAATCGTTTTATTTTTCACTTTTGTTTTATTTTACAAATGTATTTCACTTTATTCCTAAATATATTCTTTTATTTGTATTTATGTATTATCTTCTTGTAAGAGTCGATACATTCACGTATATATGTGAAAGCCCAATTAATGTTTTATTCATCAAAGTTTCGAATGTGTTTTCTAAAACAAACATGGATAATCTTGCTTGAATTTCCTCCAGCTGTTCAACTGACCCGGCACAAAGCAGCGACCGACGGATGACCCCCGGACCATCCTCCACGCCAGCATCACACCTGCGGAACACTCGTCAGCCGTCCTGATCAGTGATCACTGCACCTGGGGCTGACATACCCCGCCCGTGTGTTTTACCTCTGGCGATTTTTCTCCCGGAGCGGCGGTCTGGTTCCCGGTCCGGCCTGGAACCAGACCGCGTCCGAGCCCGGTCTGGTTCTGTGTCCGATCGCGGGTGCTGTCAGGCTGGACACGGGTCTAAGAGCGGGTGTTGTCAGGCCAGCTGGGACCGACGGCCGGTCACAGGAGGACAATGCCCTGCGCATCGTGACGTCACAAAGTTCAGGCTGACCTGCAAGGAGAGGGCTGCACAAGGAGATCAAAGTGTTTGGAGTTCGCCTGTTGATGTGTGCAGTGTGCGGGTAGCTGATGTCTCCCTTTAACATGCACTAATAGTGGCTCGATGGGAATTTGCAAAGTGCAACAGTGGCCAGACTTGAATGGGTTGATGCGTCGGCAAATTGGCCGGGAAATTGACATCTGATTCTTCCCGCGACAAGACAGCGCCTTGTGCATTGTTAGCAATACTGTACCCGGTCGCTATTGTTAGGCGTTAGGTCACAAAATCTTCCAAATCACTTTCTGGAATGTGTGTTTCGTATATGCACACCTGCCAAGCTATGTAACGATCGATGTAATGCAATAATGTGAATATCGATCGAACCATCGCCACCCTTATCACCTTACTCCAATCATCAGAGCATTTAACGATTCTTAGGCCAAACTCCATGAAAATAGAAAGCCGAAATGAAGCACCGACCTCTGCCATTTTACCACTTTCGGTGGTGTATCTTACATGGCACTGTAACAGAAAGGATATATCCTGTGGAAGCTTCTAAGTTCCAACCTGTAGATGAATCTACTAGTGATGCATCATTATAACGCAAGTAGTCTAATTAAGTAATTGACATACCAGGTATGCATGGTCAGATTTATTTTAGTAGTATAGATTACCAGTCGGTACGATTCACCGTCTCCGCTTTCGAAATAAAATCATCTTATATGAAGTCACGCCGTGGGACCAGCCGCAAGAGACATTTATCACACAATCATTGACGGATTATAAGTGATCCAGCCGGACGACTGGGAATAGTATTCCAGGTTATGGCAGTGCCAGTGCCCCCGCAGGTCATGGCAGTGCCAGTGCCCCCGCAGGTTATGGCAGTGCCAGTGCCCAGGTCATGGCAGTGCCGCTGCTAGGTGACTGATAGATAAATTTACCACATGCCGAGATATCCTTTCAACATTAACACGTGCTTTTGGGAATATATTCCCGCACGGTGCTGGGAAATTATGCAATATTCACCGAGGTTTTTATGCGGAGGACCGAGGGCCGGTAGGCTCGAGGTACGAAGCAAAAACAAGCGAGTTGAATATTGCATAATTTGTCAAGCACAAGGGTGGGAACACCTCCCCTACATCACCTCCCCTGTCACCTGGGTGTCACCTCCCCTCCATAGCCGCAATGGGTCGGTCATATTGCTGCCAAATCCTACGTGTGACGTTAAAGACTGGTAGATTGTGCAGGGGTGACAGATAATAGTATAAATTGGCCCGTTTTGATGAGCAATATTTTGCAATCCTGATCGTTTTACCAGACAATTTTGTTATCAATGGATATAAAAATGCAATTTCTATTTGCGCGCAATTTGGTGTTTTGGCATCCAAAGCCTAGTTAATCTATCAAACTGGTCACGTCAAGTAGCACTTGACGTGACGTCATAACAGGGAAAAGGGCATAGCGCCAACCTTGACCGCCGATGCCTCATGACTGTACCTAGTATATAAGGCCTTGGATGGGAAGCTATTTACCGCATGCCGCTAACGTTCCGCAACAACATAAACAACTAATTGAAGTGTAAAGTAAGTCATAAAGCATGGAAAATGATGGTCAAATTGAAGAGCAATTCTTTCCTCCATATTTAGGCTTTAACGTATCCGGAGATGAAGAAGATACTCCAGAAGAGAAGACTAGAAATTCGCAGTGATTCACCTGCATTTTGATTGGAAACTCTCGACATATATACGACATACATATATTTTGTATCAACAGCGCCAGAGTTTGAAAATGTGTTCAACAATGCTCTGCTATGGCATAATGTCGTATGGGCTTCTGTTATGGCACTTCCGCTCTCAATATTCTGCTAAATAATTGTCTGGGAAAATAAAAATGACCTAGGTCAAAATCGTTTACCAAATACCTTTAACATTAGCCGCAGCGGCCCGAAAGCTTTTCCCAAAAGCACGTCCTAATATTGAAAGGATATCTCGTCATGTGGTAAATGACTTCGGACCGCTGCTGATAATGTTAAAAGTATTTGGGAAACGATTTGGACCGTGGTCATTTTGATTTTCCCAGACAAATTGTTGAGAAAAAAATCAGAAAGGAAGTGTCAGAACAGAAACGCCTACGACAATATGCCATAGCAAATCTACATTTCCGGCATGCGGTCAATAGATTTCGACCCTTGTGCTTGGAAAATTATGCAATATTCACCTGGCTTTTTTGAAATAACAATACAAATGACTTGAGTCTCAATAATCCTGAAAATAATCGAAAAAAGTATCACTATGTTTCGGCACAAACCTTCATCAGGTGACTGAGGGCAATTCGCCTGCAAAAACTACAACACACAAAATATCGCGAACGTGTTACCTATTTCGCAAGTACTTTAAAGTAGCTAATCTTATTTCACCCATCATAAAAGACGCACAACGTAGCACGTAATGAACAAAACATAATCACAAGTACTGAATAATGTGAAACAAAACATCAAAGCCGTATGCCAAGCAAACTTACGAAGACTATCATTAGCCGTTTTCACGAGGGATTTTGCGTTTGGGGCGATTGGGGTGTTTGGTGTAAATGGGTCTATAGCTCGTAGAACTATAGAACACGGCTTTTCCAGATGATTTTTGGTATCAATCGAACTTTATGAATGAATGCATTTTTCAGGAAATTCCATTTTAATGATAACACCATAGTTTACTGAAAATTAACAATTTCATCTTAAACTAGCTCTGGTGTTGCCAGACGGCTGGGGTGTTTGTGCGACGCCATCTTGCTCGAATCCTGGAAGTGGCTGGTTCGGGAAATGGTCATATTTTGCAACTACATGGTTTTCAGGAATAATAGCTTATTTCAATGAAAACTAGATGAATTAGTCCATTCATATGTTCGGTCATATTCACTTTTAAAAGCAGGGATTAATGATAATTAGCGATTTCGTTTTCATCATTTGTTGTAAGATGACGGGAATGCTGGCTCCAGCTCTTCGCTGGCTCTGCGCAGGCGCCGCCGCCCGGTCACCATGGCGACCACGTGGCTCCGGCGCCAGCCGGCCGGTCACCATGGCGACCGGCAAGCCGTCACCTGACGTCACGTTGCGCATACGCAGAGCCGTGGTCTGCGCCCAGCAATGCCGTCCGTTTGATCTAGAGCAGCCATTTTTGAGTTTTTCAGATAATTTATAATTATATTTATCATAATTAATCAAATCAAGAACATTTGGTGTGATTCGTTGCTTAAATAAATGAGTAAAGATTGTTCCGGTTTTCGGAAACTAACGAAGTAACCGCTCTAAATTGGAAGATCTCAGCGGGACGGAGCGACGCTGAATTAAGGCCTGTCTATGCTGTTGGCATTGTATTGCATTTGTCATCATTGTATTATATTACTTTGTCATTAATATCTTCAATTTTGCCCTAACTAACCGTCAATTGCGTATTTTATTTAATCAAAGCGGATTATCTAGTATACTTTTTAGCCTCTTTTTGGGGCATTTTCGGTATATTTTGCAGAAGGAACTAACACAACCCAAAATTGCCAGATTTTCTCAAGAATTTGAATATTCAAAGCAAACTAACGGGAAATATTGCATTGTAAGAGCATACATATATTTATACATTAATGCATAACATTGCGATTGATACCCAAAATCACCGGGAAAAGCCGTGTTCTTACGAGCTATAGACCCATTTACCCCAAACGCTCCAATCGCCCCAATTGCCCCAAACGCCCCAATCGCCCCAAACGCAAAATCCTTCGTGAAAATGGCTAATGAATACAATATACAATACATTTTGATCCAAGTAAATTTAGATACACCGGTGCGAATTCAGGATAAACTACACTTGGAGGTCCATGTTACGTCAGTGCCAGACTGCTTACTAGCTCAAAAGTGGCCAGCTCGCTACATTTTTGTTCATGACAGGTTTGAGGTCTCGAATAAACATGGTTTCCTTTAGTTTACGTTCAATATGGCCGTGGCACTTACATTATATTTTCCCCGTTGTCGGAACTTCAGGAATGACATAACCGAGCTGGGATTGAAAGTGAAGCCCAACAGGGTTGTTGATGTCCTTCCTGAACGCAGCACGGCGGTGGTCGAATAACCTTTCTCGACTCGACGGGGCATTCCCCCACGTATGTGGCTGGGCAAAGGTTGCAGCTGACTTGATAAACTGCGTTGTTGGTCGCACAAGTTTGCTCAAAGCCGGACTTACAGGGAATGCGTACAACTCGTTTGATGGGACAAGTTGGTCCTCGTAGGTCGGTCCTGGTGAGTTGTTGTATAAGTGACCCCTTGTTGACCCATGACAATTTACAAGGAAGGCCACTGGCGCGTATTATCTGTTGGACCTTCCTGCAAAGTTCATCGTCAACGAACGGCAAAGTTATATATGTTCGGTCCGGTTTGTTTTTTGTCTTGTTTGTCTGTGCGTTGGTTTGTCCCGATGTAGTCCCGTACTTATTTCTCCCCTTGACTTATTTTACTATGTTAAAGATGAGTTTGGATGGGTAGCCATTGTTGCGAAATGTGTTTATGACCCGACTGATGCTTCGTGTCACTGCTTGTGGTGTGGATGACAGTCCGATTGCTCTGCGAAGTTCGTTCCTAAGAGTGTTTTCCTTGGTGATGCGAGGGCGGGCTGACTGGTAATGTAGTAATATCCAAGAGTGAGTGTCTTTTACGTATAGTATAGGTGTATATCGATCCATTCATTAGTGCAAATATGATTACAATAAATTACAATAAATATTACTCCAAAGGGAGAAATAAGTATGGGACTACACCGGGACAAACCAACGCACAGACGGACAAGACAAAAAACAAACCGGACCGAACATATATAACTTCACCGTTCGTTGACGATGAACTTTGCAGCAGGGGCCCGGGAACAGGGGACAGCGGGGCCGCTTGCCCCCCCCCCCCCCCCACCCCCACCCCCACCCTCCAACTTGAGCGAGCAGAATTTTCCCTAAAAATGAGCTCTTTCAAATTTCTTCACAAACAGCTATATAAAATATGAAAGCCTCCTTATGTCACTTTCATTTGTTGTTGTTTTCTTTTATAGCATGTCATAAGTATTATAGTTATATAGCTTTGCCTTTATGGCAGTATCGTATGCCTTTCTTTTCCTTCCATTTCCTTTTTCCATTAATGTTCTATGAGATATAATGGAAAACTTTGGTAGCAGTACATTTTCTGGCAGTTGTCTGCTTGGCGCGTCGTCGTTAAAATGACGCACTGTCGCAGTAGCGGATCTACGGTTGGGCAAAATGGGCAGCCCCCCCCCCCCCCCCCCCCCCCCCCCAAAGAAAAAAAACGCCTGAAATCGGCGCCAAATTGAAACATTTCCTGATATAGAAGCAAATCTAGGCAACTTTTGCAAAGTAAAGTTTGTAGAGTTTAGTGCTTGTGCGAGGAACATACTTGATATAATTAATAAACTAAAAAACATGACCTTTTCCTCGAAAATTTGCAAATCCAATGTTATCAAAATGTTATTATTATGTTGTAATATTTCGGCCACAGGCCTTTATCAAACTGTTTGATAAAGGCCTGTGGCCGAAATATTACAACATAATAATAACATTTTGATAACATTAGATTTTCACATTTTCGAGGAAAAGGTCATGTTTTTTAGTGTATGAATTATATACAGGAAAGTTTGCTTTAAATCAGCTATCAATGCACAAGCAAGCAAAATCCGATGAGTTTTCAGAATTATGTGAGATTTTTTGGAATTTTGTCCCCCCAAACTCCCGTTCTGGATCCGCTGAAGCACTGACGGCGATAAACATCTGCTGCATTTTGTTTATAAGTTTATCCCACGTCAACGTTACGGATGTGGTCAAACTGGCGTGCGGCCCTCTAGCTGTCCTCGCTGTCTCTGCCTACGCGGCGGCAATTGCAAGTAAGAGTTATCGTAAATGTCGTAGGTTACCGTGATACAGTGATGACACGGTCGGTGCAGCCCACACTGGTGGGCTTCTTCAAGAAGAAAAAACGTCAGACGTCAGGTACGAGTATTTTATCAGACGACAGGCGGGTTTACAAAAGCATACATAAAGGTTCATAGTAGGAATAGGAAACGGGGGTGGCATGACCCCCACTTTTTCATAATTTTGTATTGTTATATTAGCCCGCGCCGTGCCGGGGGAGGGGCGTTTAGACGTCCCCCCCCCCCGCCCCCCCCCCCCCCCCCCCCCCCCACTAAGGTGTTTCGAGGATAGCGGAAAAACGGCGGCGCGCCGTTAAAACGACGCACGGCGCACAGTGCCACTGTTTCAAAAACGGCACACGGCGCACAGTGCCGCCGTTTAAAAAAACGGCGCACGGCGCACAGCGCCGCCGTTTCAGCCGCCGTTTTTGGCACACCTGTTTGGGCATCAATTCCCCACATTGTGTGCAATTCTTGACCACGGGTCATCTCAGGTCAGGTCACGTGACCCCACCTCCAAATACGTTTTCGGTCGTACCACAGCCACGGTTTTTGGCCGATCGGTTTCAAACTTACAGGATTTCATAAGGTCATAGGCACCTAAAATTTGAATATCTAAGATTTTGAATATCGGTGACCTAAGGTCGCCGGTCGGGTCAATTTCGTGACCTTCCATTATAAGTCAATTTGGCAATATTAAAATGTTTCCTATTCCGAGGATACGCATGATATCAGTCAAATTCCTTCTGGATCATGTTATCATAGGCTGTTATTGATGATCCAGGTTCATTTTCTGTCCAGTGTTCCTTACAGGGTCGGCCGAGGTCAGCTGAGGTCACCAACACTTTGTGTGTCAATAACTTTCGATAGAATGAAGATAAAGAAGTGAAACCGGCATAAATGTGTTTGTCTCGTCGAGACACGTCTCCCAATATGCAACATGACCTACAAGGTTCGCCACTTGACTTTGACCTGAGGTCAAAGTTCTAAGTTGACCTAAACTGGGCCAAATTAATGTGATTCGAAGAGTTTTGACGAGAGGAATATGATGTCTTCAAAATCATTACCGTATCTGTATTAGGTAAAAGTTATTTGCGAACGTTTTGCCAAAAAATAGCCCTTTTGACATTTGATGACCTCTGGAGCCCAAACTATTAAACTGAGATAAAATTTGATGACACATTTTGACTGAATATTTCCAGAGCTTTCGATCGTTTTTTCTCTCGTTTGTTCCTAGATTCCCAAGATATTTGAGGGTTTCTGGAGCGATGTCCTAAAACTGGAAAATCTGACCTTTGATGACCTCTGGTGACCTCAATATTGACCAGAACCAAAAAATGTAGAAATAGTTTCGAAGTTATTTTTGATGAGCTTTCGAATCGTGTTTTTCGGTTTTCCAATGGGGAACATTTGACAACGAAAAAGTGCACCAAGATTAGAAGTGAGAAGATTGCCAAAACAAAATATTTGGTTTCGGCCCCCAACTTCAAAATCGTTCCCGGGCCCCTGCTTTACAGGAAGGTCGAACGGATAGTACGCGCCAGTGAACTTCCTTGTAAAGTTTCATGGGTCAACAAGGGGTCACTTAAACGACAACTCACCAGGACCGACCTACGAGGACCAACTTGTCCCATCAAACGTGGTGTATGCATTCCCTGTAAGTCCGGCTTTGTTCCAGATTTGGAGGTTATCCAGCATTAAAATGGCCATTTTCACATCAACCAAACCAAACAACCAAGCAAAATGTCATTGTACCCCACAAACTTTCTTGGGAAAGCTCCACCCATGCTCAGTGCAGCCTTGCAGTCATGGTTTGACACTGTGCGAATAATCGCCCTTTCCAAATCTTCCACAGTCGCGGTGTTCATTTACAGTTTCTGCTTGACCCGAAATAAAATGTTCTTGTCATTTTCTTTGCGGTAACGCCCTTTTTCATATAACTTATATTATTTCAGTATCAATTATTTTGTCTTCAAAATAATCACAATGTTATAATATTAGAACAGGTGAATTCGGGATATTTAATATATATTTTGATGTGTCTTTGACGCACCTCAAGAAACTTGTTTATTTACTTTGTCAGCTGACGCAAACAAAAGCTACAATCGCGGCCGAATTTACAACCCCGCTGATGCGGCGTGCGTAGTTTTTGTATGAAACGTGCTGGATTTGTAGGTTGTAAAATTCAAATTTCAAACTAAAACTACAACAGGTTTGTACAATTTATTTGTGAAAAAGGCTACAGGTCGCATGTAAGCACAATCCAAGGTTGAATGTCTAAAATATTCGCACGGAAACCCACAGATTATAACAAGTCATCCACTGGAAAACTTAAACGCCAATTGTGGGGGATTAAAATGCATTTTTAAGTCTTAATTAAGCTTTGATGGCCACCACCACACTCACTTTTTAGGCATTTAGCCCACATTTCATATTCTTCCAGTATTTATGGAACACACACAAAGTCGGCAGAACGCGACGGCATTCCTTGCAACCCACAATAACATGTGCATTTCCCAGAAACCCGCCGCGTGTGGGTCTGAACTTCAAAGCTGACTGCTTCAACAGGACCAAATCACCGTCTAAGATGCCCTAAAACCCATCTGTCAAATCTTGCTCCTTCAGATCGAGAGATGTATCAGAGCTATTGTGGCCGATGACTGACAGGTGATGGTGATTACTTATCTGAGTTACAATCTTAACGAAGAGTTGTGTCCACGCACCTAACTTCGGATGTGAGCTGACTTTTACTGACACCATAATTCAAATAATTGCACATGGCAGAGGTACTTGAGCTAATATGTTTGGAAATGGCATTCTCTTCCAAATGGCTACCAACAAGACAAATAAGCACTGGCGGATCCAGGAGGAGCGGCAGGGGCAAGAGCCCCCCCCCCCCCCCCATCCCACGCTCGACGGGGGCGACAATAGAAAATACCCCCCCCCCCAATCCACTGAAACCGGCGATGAAAATGAGTACTGACTGCGAAAAATAACTTTTTGCGAACACGTAAAATCGTTTTTTGTTCTCGTTCGTGTTTCCTCCATTGTGTAGCAATTAGTAACAGGAGGGGACAAAGCGCGTGCATATTTGGAAATGTCGCATACAAAATCCAGACCCATCATACTTAAGTAGCCATAAGTCAGCCCAAAACTAAAAATATTGCTTTGAAATTCGGTGTGGGTATTGTCTATACTTCGTTCTCCAAAATATATTCCGGTTTTTCAATATGTTTGGAAATTTTTATTTTGTGGATTTTTTTCTCATTTTTTTCTCTTCTTCATAAAATCATATAAAATATCAAATCATATGAAAAAGCCGGAATATATATTGGAGAACCAAGTATGGACGATGCCCAAACCAAATGTCAAAGCAATATCTTGAGTGTTGACTGATTTTGCTCCCTAAGCAGTGGCGTACGCAGAAATTCACAAAGGACCAGGGCATTGCCTTGATGGGCGCCACCCGATCGACAGAGGCGCCACCAATATTGACGAAATTTTGCAGGGGGGGCGCCTCTCCTTCCGCACCGTGCGGAAGGAGAGTCACTGGCAGGAGGGGCGCCGTCACTCGCCGGAGGGGCGCCGTCACTGACTGGAGGGGCGCCGTCACTGGTCGGAGGGGCGCCTTCACTGGCCGGAGGGGGCGCCGTCACTGGCCGGAGGGGCGCCGTCACGGGCCGGAGAGGCGTCGTATATGGCAGAGGACGCCCTCACTAGCCGGGGGCGTCGTTACTGGCCGCAAGAGTGCCGCCATTGGCCCGGGGAGCGTCCTCACTGGCCGGAGTGGCGCCGTCACTGGCCTGAGGGGCATCGTAACTGATCGGAGAGGCCCCAGCTTTGCATTGGCGCCTCGGGTCCAAAGGACCAGGTCATGACCTGCATGACCTGATACTCGGTACGCCACTGTCCCTAAGTATGATGGGTCTTGACTTTGTATTCGACATTTCCAAATATGCGTGGCGCGTCTGGCGTTATTTTTGATCTGGAGCGATTCCTACAACCAACGTAAGTTTTAAAAAAACGCGTTTTGGCACCAAAGTTTATAGCGTTGAATAGCGTGCGTGGAGCGTATTTCGACAGTATTTGAGGAATTGTGACAGGGACTTGGGTATCGTTGTTTTCCTTTTCCCTGCAAACATGTAGCCAAATAAAATTAACACTTTGTGAATGTGTAGGTAAAGTTAATATTGTGCATTGTCAAGGTCATTTTAAATTACTATAGGTTGGGATGGCTACTTTGGCCTCAGGTCATATCCAGACTCAGGTAATTGATACCAATTTCAAATCTGACACCCATTTTGCACCATGCTTAGGTACCTATCCCGGTGCATTTTATGGGTGCCATGAGTAGAGGTCTCACAATTTGTTTAGCATTTCCAACTAGTCAAGATCAGACTCAGTATGAACTCAGCTACAAAAAATGTTTGAAAGCGACAGAAGAGGTAAAATTGGGTTTGTCTGTTTTTTACCACTGGCGGATCCAGGGGGTGGGGGGCATTAGGGGCAAATGCCCCCCAGAGGGAACATGGCGGGCATTTAATACAAGGATGTTCCCCGTCCACGTGTTCCTGCATTGGCCGTAGAAGTGATAATTAGGAAGAAGAAAAAGTCCTCCCCGGTCAATAACTATAGCTTTGAAGACCCGACCCCCCCCCCCCCGCTCAACAACTTTTCGCGCCGACGACCCGACTCTAACCCCCCCCCCCCCCACCCATCAACAACTTTTCGCTGATGAAGCGGAGCGAAATTTTAGCCCCCCCCCCCCCCCCCCATTCCCTAACCCTAGAAACGCCAGTGCAAATAAGAAGATACTTTCTTTCGTTTTACTAGTTTAACTAATTTCATGAGAGCGTAGGATGTGTATGCAAATAAACTAAAAATGCATGAATCACAATCGCTTTCGTTCATCTATCAAATGAATAGCAAAAACAAATTATGTTGAACCCTATTTTTCGGAGTACACTATTTTTATTTTATCACATCTGGATGAACATGAAGAACATTGATATGGCAAATGGTATAATCGATGTAACATTCCCACTCGGCGGTGCTCATGGTGTCCATGTCACGTTACCCAACACCGCTCTCACTGGCGGCTCGTCACACACCACGGCACAGGAGAAACTCGACTGCACCGCTCAACAACCGTCCCGACCGACGACACTCTCATCGGCGGCGATTTGGCCGAAACCCTGAGAACCTACCCTTCTCGACGCGGTAACAACTTCCTTTTCCCGCCAGCGGGGGCGTCAGCGGCGGGAGCGCGCGTCGGGCTCAGCGAGCGGCGACGGCGGCGGTGAAAGGACGTCTCTCCCGGTCTGAGACTGCCGCCACCGACACTCTGCATACCGAAACGGCAGACAGCGCGTCGCCACCTCCGCCCACGCTCCGGCCCCCGCCACCCCATCGTCGCCGCCGCCGCGTCCGAAGACTCCCAGCCGGTGTCAGAAGATCAAGGTGTGTGGTGGTTGAGTGATCCGCGGTGGCTCCTTGGCAGTGGTCGTCGGCAGACCGCAGCCTCCGCCGAGCCGCCGTCGGTGGTGGAGAGGCGGCTGAGCAAGCGCAGCACAGAACTCGCCGACATTCTGCGGCAGTCGCCCAGCCGGTCGGTGAAGTTTTTTGCGGTGAGCGCGGCGTTTTTTGGCGGCGTGGAGTGAGGATCAGAAGCGCCTGCTGTCGACCAGTGAGGTAAGCAGGAGCTGTGGGATTGATAACAGCTATAACTAGCTGTTATCAATGTTACTGGTGATTGACACGTGTGTCGGGCTGGGTTCGGTTGCAGCCGCGGCCATCGGCTCCCGACCCGATTCGCGAGTCGATTGCCAACTAGCTCGTCGTGCAGACCTCGAATACTAGTTTAGTTATATAACGCGGATGCGGCCGTTATCTGTGACTACGGCAATATGTTATATGGTGGGTAGCGGCATTTATCAGCAAAACAAATGCCACCAGCATTCTTCCTGAGACGCTAATTACCAAAAGGCTGCCGAGAGTCGTGCTGAACTGGTGAGGAGTGTTGTCGGGTGTGGCATATAACAAGCTAAGCGGCGGTTATCAATCAGATCTTTGGACGTAATGATGTCACAAAATTAGACGCAGAAACTAGATGAACGCGCGACATTAGAAATACTTTGAGGATAAGAGAGGGTGATCTGTGCCAATCTGTAAATCAACATTTTGAACCTTGACATCTTACCCCGAGAAGAAAAAAACGAACAACCGGAAAATTGTGACCTCGTCACGTTGAGTATGATTATCTAGAACACTTAAAAGTTCAAAGCTTCACCCGTTAAATTAAAACCGTGAACTGATACTTCCTACAGTTACTTGACATTTGTGAGTAGCGGATCGTATAAAGCTGGCAAGTGAGTATAACCCATCTACCGTGTAATGTAATACCGTTGTAGACTTCGAATCCTAGCCTAACTGTGTGGTTGGTCTTGCTGCTAATAATTTTTGCACCGTCTCGGCAACGTTAAAGTTTCACCCAACTTCTTGCCTTGCAAGTGCCAGAGCAGATGTCAAGAGATTTAATTATCTTATATCGGCCACAATAAATCAGGTCCCGTAGGAACATAGGCGTAGGAACAGGGGGTCCAGGGGGCCATGGCCCCTTTACGTTTCGGCCAATTGTTTTGCTAAAATATTGTATTTTGTTTCACGAGGAACATGTGTTGATGGCAAAAGGTTCGCCGAGCGGGAAGACCCCAAATCTGCAAAGAATGTCTGTCTGTCTGTCTGTCTGTCTGTGTATGTGTCCTCATTTATTTAGCCACACGCACAGCACAGACGGCAGCACCGATGACGGTGAAATTTGCACACACGACAGATTCAAATTGGACTTGTTTTATATACTATATGTTGGTATAGGCAATACGCGTCGAGAGACCTTGTGAAATGTGAAGGTTGAGTGGATCACATATTTGTGCTGCGCTTTGTGGAAGAGCATGCCATAATTATTTCCCAAGGGTAACTAGGTTACAACTGCGCAAGATGCTGCTAATTGGACATAGCTTGAATATACAACAATGTGCTGTAATATTTGAATGTCTTACTGAACCATGGATTTATGATATAGAGCAAATGTCAGCATGTGTAATAATGACCGAGACCGAGTGTGCAAAATTACAGATAGACACGATCACCCTTGCGTATGGTAACATTGCATTTATATTGTTTACGTACCAGCCAAATGGCTAAAAGCGTCCGTCTTCTATACCGTGAGTCCGGGTGTAATCCCGAGCAGAGTCATGCTTTTGACTACCTACGGAAGGAATGCCAGCCAGTATAGCCTCGGAGCGGGTGTGCGTGACCAAGCGCGTCACTCTCACGTTTTTTTTTTTTTAAAGAGACAAAGAGAACGTCCCCAAACTTACTGCTTGTTATGATAGACATTCTAACATCGAAAGTGAAACCTATATTTAAGTTGAATGATGTACGTTGTTACATACCGCAATTAATTTTGGTAATTGTGGGAAGACCTGTGGTGGATGTTTACCTTCATTCAAAGCGAATAGTACACAAACTGAAACAGGAGCCCGACTGGACTGGAAAGGACGGGAAAACATTATGACTAGGATATCGTCCCGAAATTATTCCTAAGAAAAATATCGCTAATCTTCTCGGAGGAAATATGGCATTGTTCCATTACTCGGACTCATGACGCCATCCGTTGTAATGATATTCTCATGTCATTCCTGTACCGTATGGTTACCGTTATGAGATACGCAAATGAATGATTCATGGCTGTCATCGCCAGCGTATCAGCCGAGCAGAGGATGTGTCTGTCTGACCTGTGATTACTGGAAGCATGACGGGACTGTGATTGTCGGAAGTATGACTGGGTAGACTATGCTGGATACACACTGACCTAGTAACAGCAAAAGCCTGTAACAAACTTGGCAAAGAGCATGACGCCAGAATGAGCTCACGTCTCCGTTTCCTGCTGTATCGTAAGACCAGTTAAACGCCCTTACTGGGTCGGAAATGGAGCGGGCGGTTCTTAAGCATTATTTTCCAATGTGAATGAGCACTTAAAAATTCAATCATGTATGGTCAAGCTCAAACTTGCTCCTGCGGCACCTGAAGCAGTGTATCGGCCAAAAAAATATTCTGATTCCTAAATGTTGGTCCCAGCTTTGCTCAGTACTAGATTCATGATGGCCGCTCTCATCCAGTTTGCCCGCCACAAATAACAGCCCGCCCAAACCCGAAGCGTACGAATTCGCCGGGACTTGACCTTGAAAAGTCTGTCTGTGTTATAATATGTTGATCACAGATCTCCTACGGCCCCAAAGTCGAGCCATAGCCATTAGTGATGTGTATTATGAAAGAGGATAAGGTTGTTGAAAATATAATTAACTCCTACGCTTTTTAATTTGAAAGTGCAATGACGGAATGGTGATGTTGAGTTTGCAATATTCAAAAGAAAATCATAATCTGTAAAGAAGTGATTCTTAATAGTGATGAGGCGACTCCAATTAAACGAACGTGTGCCAATCATGAGCGGTACGAATGTATTTTGTATCTAATGGGGGGAGTTTCGGGAGCCAAATTTTGCATGTGAAATCGGACACGCTTAATCTACCGATACACACCAAAAACTCCATATTGGCCCGCGAGGTGGCAATATTCCTTTAACCCTATTAGTGGCAGGGGGCAGATTCTGCCCACCCCTCAGGTTTTTCGCAGATATCTCCCGAACGGCTATAAGCAGACCCATGCAATTTTAGGACTTTTCCTAGAATTAAATTCTGCATATGGAGTCAAAAATTTGAGTTCCTAACCTTAACAGAGGTGGTTTTAGGGCCCAGTTTTTGGAGGATTTGTCTGTGACATTTGGCGATAATACGGAGATGCGATCTTCACGGCTTCTTCCTAACTGCCTGAAGTATAAAGGAGTTACATAGGTTTACGGTGATTGAAACAAGTGCAAATTAGTTGATTTTAGTGAACTAGAATACATATTGCACGGCAGAGGCGGTTTCAGGGACTTGAAAAGGGGAGGTTTTCGGGAAGTTATTTTATATTTTTGTTTTGCCTCCCTTTTTCGCTAACCTGGCACCGCCTATAGATGCAAATATGCTTTATACCTGTTGTGTCCGATGTCACAATAGCGCACCATTTCATTTATCGAAAAATAAGAACAAAAAAGACGGTTTTATAAGGCATTTATTTTACCCAAAAAATTAGTAACCTGAAAACGCCTATGATTTTTGCATTTTCAAAATTTACCATCATATATCAATTCACAATTCAATCTCTATCGATCCTCATTAGTTGGGTTGAAATCGGTTGATAAACATGACAGCTGTGTTGGATCACAAATACCTCTAATATTTGTAGTTTTTCCCCCTGTTCCCCCTATCAAAAATTTCGGATATTTTTTAAAAAAAAGAAATGTAGATCATGTTGACGGAAATCAAACACCGTTTGATTTTTGAAAATCGTACGGGTAGATCTCGAGATCTCTGGGGGGCGGAATCCGCCCCCCCCCCCCCCCCCCACCACTAGTAGGGGTAGCCAGGAGCCTGCCACTAATAGGGTAAAAACGATTAAAGGGAGATAATCACCTTTTGATTTTGCTAGGAACAACTTATTTGGCTACCGCTATGGTATTCAAATGCTGTGATCTAAATTTAAGAATTAAATAAAACTATTCCCTAATTCAAAGTTGTAAGTTTGGGAAAATTAATGATCGGTATTTTCCCTCCACTATTGGAAAGCACAACATCTGGCGCATTCGCATACATCTGTTCAACGTTGTTGAATGGGCACTTGTAAACAAATTGCGGACGCTAAATAGGTCGCCGTAGTTTAGCTTGGCACCGGCCGGCCGGTGCCAAGCTAAACTGCCGATTTCAATGCACCTTTTTTCAAATGATTGTTGATTATTCATATTTTTTTGCCACATATTCGCAAAAGATAGAGTGCAGGAAACATATTGCAAACCTTAATGATAAATAACAATGCGTAGGGAGGCTAATTTACTTAATTCGTTATCGAGTACCTGCTGAGTACCGACCGATATAAGCGTGGATCGCTTATCAGTAGGAAACTGCCAATATCTTTCGGTAGGACTGTTTGTATGCAAAATGTGATGAATTTACATCATTTTTTGGCCTCGTCTAGCAATTGCAGGTACTAACTCCATTTTTGTGGAAAGGGTGATTATCTCCCTTTAATATATTTTGTTCTCGAAAACGTCACTTCACTTAATAAAAATGCAGTTTTTAAATTTCGGCTGATGACGTCATTATTGAGCAATAGAGCAAATATTTAAGCTGCCAAATGATATGGCACAATGTTTTCTGACACTTCTTGCGACTTGAACACAAACAAGTATTTTCTTATCGGTGGTTTCGAAAATAAGCGTTTTCGAAAAGAAAAGAAAAATGAAACGACAATCACAACATAATTATTAAATATATTGATATGAAAATAGGGACCTGTTGGTAAATGCAATAGCATAACGCACTCACCTGAGCACAGTAGCTGAGATATTTGTTACGCCGCATACAACACAGCGCATTCGAGGCATACTTGTTAGTTGTTCTTAAATTATTATTCCATTAAAATCAGAAACATGAAAACCACTTACATTCAAAACTATTGACAGAGCTCCGATCTAGTCAAATGTCAGCACGGTGTGACACATCACTCATCCATAGAACTTCGCGATCATAGACAATAAAAACAAACCAGACCCTCAAGGTGTATCTCTAAACAGGTACACAAGGCGGTGACGAGAGACGACGTCATCGGAACAAAACTACCAAATAAGGGTGGGCCTTATAAACCCTCGCCCGGGTAGGGCAAAATCACTACGTGTTCGGGTAGGGGGAGGGGGTACGACCCCCCCCCCCCCCCTTAACGTTTCGCCCCTAATTGAGCTAGAGCTTCGATGAAAGGATTTTTTCAGCTTTTTCCCACCTAAGGGCTAATTTATTCATCTTATAACACATATTCAAATTCATGGCAAACATACAAACACATATACATTTTTGTTTTGTCTTCTTACGTTTACATCTACATTCTAGATACGTACAGTGTCGCGGCGCCCGCCTCTAACGTCGGCGCCCCGCCAGCGTCCGCCTGTTTCCGCTCCCATCGGCCGACCCGCCATCTCCCCGGCCTACCGCCAGCGGCCACAACACGCCAGCCAGCGGGAACGGACTATCGATATACATCATCACCACAAAATATATCATCAACGCCCCCGCGAAAAGGGGCGCGCCGCAACCGACCGCCGCCACCGGCCGACCCGTCGTCACCCTGGCCTACCGCCTGCGGCGACAACACGCCAGCCGGCGGCGGCGGCGGCGGCGGCGGCCAGCCACGCCCCCCCCCCCCCCCCCCCCCCCCCAGGGCAATGAAACTGCGTGGACAACAACACATATTACGCAGCGCCATGATGATACTCATAACATTGGCTTAGGTCACCAAATATCGGCTCGGCTCGGCTCTGCATTCCACATTCCTACCAATCATGCATTATGAGTGTTGTTAAACAAATGGAATTTCCCACTCGCATCTAACATGTTGTACCACTTGCTTGAAAACGACAGAAACTTATTATTTGCAATCGCGTTTTGTCGCTCGATATCTACATTATAAATAATAAAATGAATTAGACCTTGCACTGCCGGCGTTAATATATTTTTTGCTAGCTTGCAGTGAACTATGTACTGTTTTGCAAGTAATATTAATAAATTAATAGCTGGCTTGTTACATGTCGTTCCGAATATTACCGTTTCTACCGAATTTATATCTGCTCGATTGAGTTTATTAAATAACAAATTCCATATTGGCTTTACATTATCACAGGTGAACAAAAAATGTTCCAGCGTGTCTTCCCGATTGCACTGACGACATTTAGGAGTGTCAACTACATTTCTTATAAACAGATATCGCCGGGTAGGCAAGAATCTGTTCAAAATACGATATTGTAGTGTTTGCAATTTTGTCGATTTTGTACACCTGTACGGAATCTGGAAAACCTTTTCCCAATCACTAACTGTATAACCGTGATGTTCCCATCTGGCTACCGCACTTGGTGTTTCCTGACCTACCTGTGCTTTATAAAAGTGTGAGCTACGCATTTCGCTGATTTTTAGCATTTTTTTACCAATGGGAAAATCAAACAGCTCATTTCTTTGATCGGTGTTTTGTTGGTAGCTACCGCTATTTAATTTTTCCTTCCATATCCGTGGTATTCCTCGAATAAGGTTTGCATACGTTAAGAAGTCAACCCTAACCCGGGGAAGTTTGCTTTTTAGCTCACCTAATGTCATAATACTGCCGTCCTCTCGTGTCAAATCGCCTACCATCTTGATTCGGGCCTGGTACATGTCATTAATAAATAATGTCTTTCCAGCACTACGAATGCTTCTGTTATACCATAATAGCTCCTTCAGTATGTTCATTTTGATATCGGTCGGACGGTAAGAATAATTCTGAAATTCAGTTAGCAATTCTTTGTAGAACGCCGGTATCCTTAAACGCTTTATATCATCAGCCCCCAGGCATGTCTGGAGCATATCAGTCAAATTATATTTACCGATCCTGGCTTGTAAAATCCTGCACCATGGCGATTCATTGCACGTATGCAATCGTCTAATCCATCCTAGTTTCAATGACTTACAAAATAATGTCAAATTAATAGCGTTTAAACCACCATCCTCTATATTCTGGCAGAGAATGCGCTGTGACACTTTTGGTGGCCGTCCACGCCACAAAAATCGCATGATCTTGCTTTGCAAAACTGCTATATTGCGTTGCGGTATTTTGACACAAGCGCAAAGATAAACAAGCTGCGACGCAATAAGTGACTTGCATACCGCAATACGTCCTTTCAGCGTAAGGGTCCGCTGACTCCAAATGTTAATAACATTTTCAATTTTCCTACATATCGGGTCTACGTTTTTTGATACACACTTCTCGCTTGCACTGAAGTATATGCCTAATGTCTTTACTGTTTTCACCGCGCTAATTTCCCTAATCGAATCTTCCCTGTGTTTATCTGTTCCTAGCCACATGACGTTACTTTTCTCCATATTTAATGCAAGTCCAGAAGCTTCTCGGAAATCATCCATGACGCTAATAAATGTTTCGGCAGATTCCTGATCACGAAGAAACGCAGTAATGTCATCTGCATATAAGCTTAGCTTAATTTCAACATCGGAAATGATTATACCGCGTATATTGTGGTTGGCTCTGACATTTATCGCTAAAATTTCGAGTGCTAAATCAAACAGAATGCCGCTAAGAGGCGACCCTTGAAAGGTGCCCCTATCACATTTAAACCATGCAGATGTAAAGCCGTTATTCGTTATCGCCAGCTGCACATCTCCGTACAGTAACTTTACCCATTGCATTAGGCTCTCTCCAAAATTGTACGCCTTCAGAGCCGCTAACACAAACTCGTGTTCTAGTGAATCGAAAGCGGCGCGGTAATCGCAAGCCATTAGTATTCCCCCGCTCCGATCAAGTTCACAGTAGTCAATGATATCGCTTGTTAATCTAAGATTTTCCCCAATAAATCTTCCTTTAATGAACCCCGTTTGCTCTGGCGAGACCAATTTATGGATGACTTTCCCCACTCTATTCGCAATAACCTTTGCAGCAATTTTATATATCACGTCTAATAGGCAGATAGGCCTTTTATTCTGCAAGACTGCCTGGTCCCCCTTTTTCGGTATCAATGTAATTATGCCTCGCTTCTGTGTAATGAAGAAGTCATTTTCATACGCATCATTTATGTAATCTGTTATATATTCGCCTATGTCGTCCCAAAAGAAAAGGAAGAATTCTGCCGTAAATCCAGTCACTCCTGGCTCGATGAAAGGGTTACCGTGTTGCTTGTGACGAGAGGAAGCCACTGATATCGTATTTTAAGGTCTTGGGTCATTAGGCAACCTCTGAGGTCATGTCAATGACCCAAAAGTCGTCAAAATTGTAAATGCGTATACATTGAATTTTATCGAGCTAGAATCGTGAATGAGAATATCATAATGCTTAATGGGTGGCAAATTTGAAATCAGCGTCACAAAATGTCCTAAAAACTGCCAGATTCCAAAAACGTCATGTCAGGTCATCTGAGGTCAGTGACCTCGGTTGACCTGTGGAAGTGCATGACCCCAGTGGAACATATAATTATGTAAAATGGATCCCAAATTTGAAATCAGCGTCACAAAATGTCCTAGAACCGCAAGAAGCCAAAACAAGTAATCTGAGGTCATCGGAGGTCAATGACCTCGGTTGACCTCTGAAAAGATCAATTGAGGTCACAATCTCAGTGGAAACCACAACTGTCACCTGGAAACACCTGTGCATATGCGTCTGAACAATAAACACTCGGAAACTGACAAGTTACCAGCATCGATACTGCGGGACGCCAGTTGCGCCTGACATGACCTTGAGAAACAGGTCATAGGTCACGGGTCATGTGGGTAAGAAGATAATTTGTTTAGAGTATGTGTCAAAATGTTCAACCGTAGGGTACTGAACGTTCCATCGCAATCGGTTGGAAACTACGCGAGTTATTCCCGAAACACCGAGGGGTGGCATCCACCCCCTACCCGGGCGAGGGTTAACTCTCGCCCTACGGGGGGTCCTAAAACGACCCCCCCCCCCCCCCCCCCCCTGAGGTTTTTCTCGCATAACTTTTTAGACTTGCGGCGTATCTTGCTGATATTTTCGGTAGCTAAGTATACAACAATTACACGTATGCTGTAAAAAACATTTCATTGAAATTGGTTGAGAAATTTGGGAAATAATGATGTTTTGATGACGTCATGTTGGTGGAAAAACGATTAATGTTTGAAAAATCGTAGAAACAGAGTTGTACAGCAAATTGCAAACGTAATTACACAAAGATAAAAAAAAAATATTTAAAATGGCAATCTCGGATTTTTGAAATTTGGGGTTTTTGATCCCAAAATGAACAAAAACTGAGTTTTTTGGAAAAATAAAAAAAAAATCAAAGATGTTAAAACGGAATATACGTGAGAGAACTCCGTATGGACAATACTGAAGCCAAATTTCAAAGACATATATCTATTTTTGACTGAGTGATGGCTCCCTAAGTGTAAGGAATTCATGACGGCATTTTTGTTTAATAACTTTTTTGGATTTTTTTGACAAGATACGAATAAATCATTACTTTTTCTGTATTTCTGAGACAACTGGTCTAGGAACATGCCTTTTTATTTACATTTATCAATTTCTCATTTTGAGGTTTTCTGACAGAGCAAAATCGCTGTTCTGGACGTAGTCGAACGAGGTCATTCACTTGACCTGGAAGGTCACTCTTTGACCCAAAACTTCAAAATTGCATACCGTTAGATTTCAAACATGACAGGCAGCATGTTGGTTCTTACCGCGTTGCTCTATGTTGCTTGGTTTGGAAGTTAACAGGGGAGTCTTTTTAGGACCCCCGTAGGGCGAAGGTGAAAAAGCTCCCGTAGGGCGAGGGTTAAGGCCCAAATCTAAAAATCAAACATTAATTTCTCTAAGACCAGATGACTGTGTTTGTTTTAAATGCTACCTTCCTAAATTGCACTATATAGCCACTAACTTGGCTATCTCAACTCAAAACTAATGTTAGGGTGGGAATGTCCCTATAAAGCATGCTTTACCTTACGTCAGGATTCGTGAATTAATTACCTGAGTCCATTTAGCTTTATTCAAACATGGAGAGTTATGCAGTGCCTTGTATTTAAGACAATGGATGGAATGGAAATTTAAGCTAAATTCCCCTCCCCCTAAAAAAAACTGGATTGAATGAAGAGCTTTTTCAGCAAACCGTATCCATTTTTGCCACGACAGCCATGCTTCCGTCTATTTGGAGCGATGCGAAACTACATAGTGGGTGGGCGCTGCTGGCCCCAGCGAGGAAAACCGGATATCGTGTGAGCGCTGTAGACGCGGACGTGCGATTTTGCCGATGACGACGTCAGTTCTCGAGAAGTGACTTAGATGCGATCTTTATTCATTTATCTATCTCTCCATGTGTGTATTTATGGGCATTGCCGCCAGTAGGTAAAGTGACCCAATGACATACAGAGTCGTATAAAGCAATACAGAGAAGAAGCTGAGTCACAGGGCCATGAGGTCAGAGTGGTGAGTCAGGCCAGACATGGGATGAAAATCGACGGGCATATTTTGTAAATAGTCCCAGCTATTAAAAGCGTCAGCTCCCAGAATCTGTCAATAAAAAGTCAACCGAGATGGGAAGGCACCAGAACGTTCGTTGTCGCTTGCATTCCCGCAGTAGAATGCACGTGTACCACCGGGTGAGAACACGACCTGCAGAAGCCGAGCAATGCGGACCGTGTGTCCGCCGAATGAAACTAATCCTGAATGACACACCATACAAAAGATCCTGATGCTTCAGTCGTTATCAAATTGATCGAGTCAATCGAGTATAGATAACGCTTGAACAGATGAGCATAGTCCAAAGATAGGCGACTGGAGTCAATAGTCAGCCACGTCAAAACTTACGTTCAATTCGAGATGAGGTTGTATAATGATGTGACACAGCAGCTGTGTGCATAATATAAGGAGACGATAAACTTGTATGTTTGTCATTGCTGGCGTTCTTTACGTCGCCTTACCTACCAAAGGCCTGGAAGGGTATTGCGCATTATTAGGTATTTAAAGGGTACATACATGCCACAAAGAAGTGATTATATATACCTGCAGAAGTTTTGGCAGTTTTGAAGGAAGTATTCAGAACTAAGATACAATACGTCATAGTTATTGTGTACATATTTCGAGAGCAATTCGAGTCATAAAAAACATTAATAACTAAACCTCCATGCCGATAAAACGTCTTTACGACTAAACTTTTGCGCGCAAAATCAATATAAAAGATAACGCTGGGCAGAGCCGATTTGTCTGGTACCAAGAGATCATCCTATAGTTCAGCGTCCTCTCCAGATCGTGGTTTGGCAGTGCGCAATATTCTATGATTCTCGTGTGTTTATAGCCTAAGTATATGTCCTCGGAATTCGCCCATCTGAATATAATCTCAACATTAAAGTTTTAAACACAAATCCCGAAAGATCCGAAGTAATTCTGTGAACTACACGAGCCCAGCCCCTCCTCGTGTGACTAATAATCTAGTCGGCTCATTGATGGCCTCTGATAAAGCCGCTTTGGTGAGCCGGAATACTCGTATGCATGCATTATAACTTCATCCCGCCTTCGATGACTCACAATCTTTATAGATATTTTGATTGCACTTTGAGGTGTATCCTTACGATGGAGTGGTTGTATTGTAATCACTCCATTATATTATAGCTTCTCGAATAAAATAAACTCGGACTTCTAAAAGCACCTTTGTAGAATACAATGATAAAGATTAAACTTAGGTAGTTCGCCAAAGTGTTATTGGCTCAGTTGAGAGCACACCTTCACATGATGCCCAACTTGACCAAGCGTTCTAATTTTAGCCGATCTATTCCGTAACATTATTTTTTCATTCAAAATGAACAGTTTTGTGTGCTTGACTAAATTGCAAGCCAGTAACAGTTTTTAATATCGCGAAAACTCCATGTGAGGTTAATCATGATGATGTTAATTATTGAAATAGCCAGTCACCTCATACAAATAAATTTAAAAAGTAAATACAAATAAATTTAGGCCGAAATTATATTGTTGAAAATTTAGCTTATTGAAGCTTCATCAGCAAGCTTCATTGCTGATGAAGCTACAATAAGCGAAATATTCAAAAATATTATTTCGGCCGAAATGTATTTGTATTTACTTAGTATGAGGTTGCTGGTTATTTCATAAATTATCATCAGTAATAATTTCTTGTGCATTTAAGAGCAAAGTAACCTTTACCTAACCTTTAATCTTTATCATTGTATTCTACAAAGGTGCTTTTAGAAGTCAGAGTTTATTTTATTCGAGAAGTTATAATATAATGGAGGGATTACAATACAGCCACTCCATCGTAAGGATACGCCTCAAAGTGCAATCAAAATATCTATAAAGATTGTGAGTCATCGAAGGCGGGATGAAGTTATAATGCATGCATACGAGTATTCCGGCTCACCAAAGCGGCTTTATCAGAGGCCATCAATGAGCCGACTAGATTATTAGTCACACGAGGAGGGGCTGGGCTCATGTAGTTCACAGAATTACTTCGGATCTTTCGGGATTTGTCTTTAAAACTTTAATGTTGAGATTATATTCAGTTTTGGCGTTGTGACAGTGGCCCCAGTATCGTCGCAAACCACGGAATTGTAACCTCTAGGCTACGGCCTTAAATGGACATATCCCTGTCGACCCTGAAAGTGAAACTTCCGGTTCATCATTTTTGTCTACTTTTCGGGAGATCATTAGTGATGCTAACCAAATAATTGGTGATGCCTCAGAAACTAGTCAGTAATTATTTCTGCCAATTTTTCGCATGATTGGGAAGAGAAAAAATCCCACATGTAACGGAAACCAGCATCGCCAGCAGAAGGAACTTAACGAAAGAAAAAAAACATAATTTGGGGACGATTTAAAAAAAAGTAAATTAGCGCAAGGTCGAACATTGGGTCAAAAGGGCATATAGTGGACATTAATTGTGCTTTCAACTCGCTCTTAGATCCCAAAGTTTTGATCGAAATCGTTGACCTCTGACATAACTTCCGCTTAGAGCTGAAATTACTTTACCCATTGCGGTTCACACGGCAAATATAAGCATGCATAAATCATCAGTCTTCGGCAGTTGGGAGTTTTTTCAACAAAACATGGAGGTTGTTGGCAACAGCACGTTCACTTTCAACACACAACCAAGCATACGTCATATACAACACTTTCGCCGCCGGATGATCTTCCTTCGAAAGAAGCTGTGTCTATGTGTAAATATGAGTGAATTAACAGGCACGCGACACACGGGTTAGCTGCGCATTTACAATGGAGAAACGTGATGTTTTTTCAAAGAATTTCCCAAGAACTTGTCACCACAGCTTCACTATAAAATACGTTGCTTGCAGCACTCCGGTCATTGACCTCCATCAGGACTGTTGGTTCATTGATCCGAACCCTGTCGGTTGGCCTTGGCAGAGATGCTTCGTTGACAGAAACATATGACAGATGCCCACTAAGCTTCTCGGAGAAATACACCAAAGGGAATACGGCTGCATGCAATCTGGTCAGTCGAAATATCGCAGGGACTGGTGGTCCACAACCGTTGCCGCATGTCATGCAAGTGCGGGCCAGGCACGTAGCCAAGGGGGGGGGGGGGTTTCGGCGCGCGCAGCGCGCCGAAAAGGGCAGATGAGACCGCGCAAAGCACGGTATCATGGGCTCTTTACCACGCGAAGCGTGGTCTTTAGAGTTTAAAGCACTTCAGAGGCCCTTTAGTGCCACCAGGGCCCTCTCTGAAAGACCAGAGGGCCCCTTGGACGTTCGAAAGAGCACTGTGCATGTCGGAGGGGCCTCTGGCCAGACCAAAAGTGCCCCTGAGCAGGTCAGAGGGCTCCTGAACACGTCGAATGGGTCCCTAGCCAGCACAGAGGGGCCCCTGGGCAGGTCGAGACGCCCCTGAGCATGTCGGCAGGGCGACAAAGCATCCAGCGCAGTCCCTTGCCAGATCGTAAGAGCCCCTGAGCAGGCTGGAGGGCCCCTGGCAGACCAGACGGCACCTGGGAAGTTCAAAGGGCCCCTGCGCAGGTCAGAGGGCCCCTGGACAGACCGAAAGGGCCCCTGGGTGGGTAAGAAGGGTCACTGAACATGCCGAATGGGCCCCAAGTCAGCACGGAGGAGCCCCAGGCCAGGTCGGAGGGCCCTCGGAGCATGTCGCAAGGCGACAAAGTAGCCAGCGCAGTCCCTTGCCAGGTTGGAAGGGCCTCTTAGAAGGCTGGAGGGCCCCTGAACAGACCAGAGGAGCTCTGGAAAGTTCAAAGGGCCCCTATGCATATCGGAGGAGCCCCTGACCAGACCGAAAGGGCCTCTGGGCGGGTAAGAAGGGCCCCTGAACATGCCGAATTGGCCCCTTGCCAGCATGGAGGGGCCCTAGGGCAGGTCGGAGGGCCCCTTGAGCATGTCGGCAGGGCGACAAAGCAGTCAGCGCAGTCCGACCAGAAGAGTCGCTGGGCAGATCGGAGAACTCCTGAGCAAGTCAGAGGGCCCCTGGGTAGACCGAAAGGGTCCCTGGGCTGGTCGGAAGGGCCTTTGAACATGCCGGATGAGTTCATAGCCAGACTGGAGGGGCCCCTGGGCAGGTCAGAGGGCCCCTGACCATGTCGGCAGGGCGACAAAGCAGCCAGTGCAGGCCCTGGCCAGGTCGGAAAGACCTCTGAACAGGCCGAATGGTCCCCTTGACACACAAGATGAGCTTCTTGGAAGGTTAGAGGAGTCCCTGGTCAGACCGGAAGGGCCCAAAGCACGTAGAGATTCCAGATGAAGATTAAATACAAAGAGGACTTACTCCACAATAAAAATATTAAAATCGGAGCTTTCTGGTATATTATAACACCCTTCGTCAGCGATTAAGAGGCATTCGGTAACAGGTCATTGCTCTTCAACAGTAAGAATGCAGTTGTACAGGGAATAAAACTCAAAATTTCCACGGCGCTCTGCGACGCAATTAACTACAAATTAAATCATATGCAGGTTAGAGAAGAAAAAATATAGTGCCGTTTCTCGGCGCATTTATGTGTTATGTTGTTACTTTCCTATATCATTGAGCAAAATAGTTCGCATTAGCACTTTTTACCGTACTTTTAAACGCACAATATAGCAATTTTAGAGGTCCACACCATACGCTATGCGACGCATTGATGAGAAGGCATATCCAGGGCATAAGACTCAAAATTTTCGCGCCGCTCCGCGGCGCAATTTATTTAAGAGTTCCAGGTCTTAAGCCTAAATAAAATATTCGAAGTTGGTATAGCTGATTATACATAGGTGTCGTTGGTTCCAAAGTTGGTATGGCAGTTTGCTAAATCCAGCTCCTAAAAGTTGGTATGACCCATACCATACCTGTCATACTGCATTCTCCATCCTTGTAACGCACCTTTTCATCAGTTTTGTTTGGCCCTTTCAACGCTTGGGAAGGGGGCCCTTTCGACGCTCGGGAAGGGACCCTTTCCAGCCCCCCCCCCCCCCCCCCCCCCTGGACGAAATCCTGGCTACGTGCCTGGACTGCGGGCAGGGCACATGATGTGTTGGATTTTAAAAGAACATGATTTACAGATAACCCTCAGCCTGCTAGCGGCACCTCCTCCTATAGTTTTCCTCAGCCTGCTAGCGGCACCTCCTCCTATAGTTTTTCGTAAAACGGTGACGCTCCACGTCGTCGTTTTTGTGACATCCGTACCAATGATCTTAGCACATTTTTCTGAAACTTTTAGCCAGAGAATACGTCAGGTCACGGTTCCAGGTTCGGTCAATCGAATCTACCTCCGATTTGTATTATTATAAGAAACGTAACTCAATAAGTAATAAGTAATCGAATAACAATAAGTGATCTATTCGCTTGACAAGCTTGAAGCATGTCATGAGGTCATCAGGGACTGCATTTCTACAACCAAGGAATTTTCGTAACTGTGACCTAAGATCGGTTCAATTTCGTGACCTCTTCATTGTAAGTTAATCATGTAGCAATACAAATGTTATCTAATTAGAGGATGCGCATGAGATAATTATAATTCATTAAAGATGTTAGGTCAATTTCTAGGATCTAGGTACGATTTGTGTTCATTGCCTCCTACCAGGTTAGCTGAGGTCATCTGAGGTCGCCAGCACTTTTGCCAATAACTTTTGATAGAACAAGCGGTCCCCGCTTGCTTCGCTGCGCGAAGAGGCGACGCCGTTGTCGTCGGTTGTGCCGTTTCTGATTATTACGAATAAACGTGTTGCAAATAATGTAATGCCTGTGGACATTAATGTAATGCCTGTGGACATCTTAATCTTAATTGTTTAAAATACCGACCGTCAAAATATCCACCATTACACCACCAATCATCGGAATTCCCAGCATAGACAGCCTGACAGCCAAACTAACTCACTGTCTTGAAGCAATCGCTAAGGTGGCCCACTGTGTACAATCGCTAAGGTGGCCCACTGTGTACAATCACTAAGGTGGCCCACTGTGTACAATCGCTAAGGTGGCCCACTGTGTACAATCACTAAGGTGGCCCACTGTGTACAATCGCTAAGGTGGCCCACTGTGTACAATCACTAAGGTGGCCCACTGTGTACAATCGCTAAGGTAGCCCACTGTGTACAATCGCTAAGGTGGCCCACTGTGTACAATCGCTAAGGTGGCCCACTGTGTACAATCGCTAAGGTAGCCCACTGTGTACAATCGCTAAGGTGGCCCACTGTGTACAATCACTAAGGTGGCCCACTGTGTACAATCGCTAAGGTAGCCCACTGTGTACAATCGCTAAGGTGGCCCACTGTGTACAATCGCTAAGGTGGCCCACTGTGTACAATCGCTAAGGTGGCCCACTGTGTACACTGCACAGCTGTCACCAGTGGCGCACGCAGGGGGGGTCAAAGGGGCCAGCTGACCCCCCCCCCCCCCCCCCCCCCGAAATTTATGAGGGGCCCGCATCAAAAGAAGGACCCATATTCTGGCCCATACATGGCAGGGGCCCGGTCTTGGTAAGGCCTGTTCGAGACGGGGGCCCGGTGCTGGCAAATGCGTGGCATGGGCCCGGTCAGGACGAGGGCCCGGTCACAACAGGGCCCGGTCCTTGCATATTCTTGATACGGTCCCCTTTCTGGCAGGGGCGCGGTCTTGGTCAGGTCCGATCGAGACAGGGGCCTGGTGCTGGCAAAATCGTGATTTGGGGCCCGGTCAGGACGAGGGCCCGGACACCACAGGGCCCGCTCCTTGCAAATTATTTGATACGGGCTCCTTCCTGATAGTGACCCGTTTCTGGTAGGAGCCCGATCAAGACCGGGCCCCGGTACTGGCAGAGGCGTGATATGGGGCCCGGTCAGGTCGAGGACCCGGTCACAACAAGGTCCGGTCCTTGCAAATTATTCATACGGGCCCGTTCCTGGTAGGGGCCCGGTCTTGGTCAGGCCCGATCGAGGCAGGGCCCGGTGCTTGAAAAGGCGTGATATCGGGCCCGGTCAGGACGAGGGCCCCGTCGGCAGTCACAACAGGGCCCGATCCTTGCAAATGATTGATACGGTCACGTTCTGGTGACACGGGCTCGTTCCTGACAGGGGCCCGGTCATGATCAGGCCCGATCGAGGCAGGGGCCCGGTGCTGGTAAAGACGTGATATGGGGCCCGGTCAAAACGAAGGCCCGATCACAACAGGACTATGTCCTTGCATTTGCTTGATACGGGCCCGTTTCTGGTTGGGGTCCGGTCTTGGTCAGGTCCGATCGATGCAGGGGGTTCGGTGCTGGCAAAGGCGTGATATGGGGCCTGGTCAGGACGAGGGCCCGGTCACAACAGAGCCCGCTCCTGGCATTTGTTTTTATACGGGCCCTTTCCTGATATGGGCCCGTTCCTGGTAGATGCCCGATCGAGGCAGGGGCCGGTGCTGACAAAGGCGTGATATGGGGCCCGGACAGGACCAGGGCCCGGTCACAACAGGGCCCGGTCACAACAGGGCCCGCTCCTTGCATATTTGTATACTGGTCCGTTACTGTTAGGGGCCCGGTCTTGGTCAGACCCGATCGAGGTAGGGGCCCGGTGCTGGCAAAAATGTGATATGGGACCCGGTCAGGACGAGGCCCCGGTTACAACAGGGCCCGGTCCTTGCATATTCTTGATACGGGCCCCTTTCTGGTAGGGGCCCGGTCTTGGTCAGGTCCGATCGAGGCAGTGGCCCGGTGTTGGCAAAGGCGTGATACGTGGCCCGGTCACAACAGGTCCCGCTCCTTGCATTTTGCTGTATACAGGCCCGTTACTGGTAGGGGACCGTTCCTGGTAGGGCCCCGGTGCTGGCAGAGGCGTGATATAGGGCCCGGTCAGGTCTAGTCTCTGGCCAAAACTAGTGGCTCGAGCAAACATGAACTAAATGTATCCCTTTACAACTGAGGAATATGCGTTTTTGTTTTGTCTACATAGGGTTACCTTGAAAAGGTCACGATAACTTGACCTTAGGTCACCGATATAGGAAATCCGAGATATTGTAGTCCCTAATGACATGACGTGTCATGAGTTTCATGTCGCTCGATTAACCACTGCCGGTGATGCAACCTAGAAGTTGTTTGGTGGTCATGTCATTTGACCTGACTTGGTGACCTGCCCTGGCCTGACCGGGACCCAATATTTTTCCAAAACGTGGCTTAGCTATTAATTTCAAGTTGCTGAAAGTTTCAAGTCGATATCTATGCGTTTTCTGATTATGGTGGAAAACCCAAGGTGGGGGGGAACGACCCCCCCCCCCCCCCCCCCGAGCGCCCCTGGAGTTAATTCCTATTCCGTTCGCGAACGTAGCCTAGCGTAGTTTATACGGGACTTTGACGTCCAAAGACTGGGACTTTTGAACATGTAGATGACATGAATCTGGGAGGTTAGAAAGGAGAAGAAAAAAACGCCATAATTTGGCCCAATTTCTCAAATTGCCTCAATTTCCGAAGATAGAATTAATTCATGCCTAGAGAATATAAATTAACGTGTAAACGCGGTTTCTATCTACACTGCAATTTGCGCATAAGCATCTCAAACATGCTTATGCGCAAAAAAAACATGCTTATGCGGGCGTAGCAAAATAATATTGTAACGCTCAACTTCACTGATTAAATAAAATACTTTGCTATTTGGCACATATTACGTTTCATCGTCAATACTAGAGATGTACCGGGTGATCGAGAATGAATGACCCAAAAATAAACAAGTCATATACTTACGTAAAATATTGTGTTTCATAAGCTCGTACTGAAATCGATTGTAGACATTGCGGCATTTTATTTAGTTATCATTTTAAACACTTAGGTGACGTTTTCTGGGTATGATGATAAATTATCCTAGGAGCCGTGTTCGGCACTTCAAGCCCGTTCACCAAGGAGCAAGCCAGATGGATTGTGCTGAAGCACGGTGAACTGAAGTCTGTGGGAGCCGTTCGGAGGGCGTTTCGGCAACAGTTTTACCCACGCTCCTGACTGCCGCCAGGAGCGTGGATACCGAAACGAAGGCTTTCCACAGACTGCTCCGACTGGCCTGGCCGACTGGCCGGCAGCCTGTTCCGTCGCCCACACCACCGACAAATGCGCAACAAATTCGATAGTAGTAGCCATTTTTCACAACCGAGCCCCATATAATGGCCCTTAGGTGAAGGTTGTGGCAAGGCCAGATCACATAAGGTCCGAATTTGAAATTGGTTAACCCGCGCCGTGCTGGTGCTCAGCGCAACCTTCGCCGTGTCGGGGGAGGGGGAGGGGCTCGAACTCGGCACCTATTAGACGTAGACAAAAAACATATTTCGGCTCAGGTCAATATTTAGGTCACCAGGTCAATCCGACTGGCCTGTCACGTCACGACAGGACAGGTATCGGACTAGAGGCAGGGGAGGACCGGACCCCACATCTGGAGATAGGACAGGCACCGGGCCTCACGTCTGGAGACAGGACAGGCACCGGGGTTCACGTCTGGAGATAGGACAAGTGCCTGTCCTGTCTCGAGGGGCGGATCAAGGTCATGCAGTCGAATTTGTTTGGCACGCACGGAATTTGCCCTCACCCACTTTAATCCATCCATCCAATCAATTTTCCATGGAGTTAATCTGCTGTTGTTCCATTTCAGTCAGTGGCGGCGAAAGGTATTTTTATTTTCGGATGGGGAGGGGGCAAAAAAACAGAGGGAACCCTCGGCTAAAGCCCCTCCCCAAAAACAAAAACAAAATGGCGCGAAATGGTATCTCCTCGGATTTAGGTCACTATACTTTGCGGGGCCTCTAAATGGTCGCAATAAAAACGTCGGACAGCCCATGTTGAAGTTTCAAGCCTTCTGAGGGCCCCCTTAGGCCGACTGAGGGCCTTCTGTCGGCCTTAGAGGGCCCCTCAGGCTGGCTGGGGGCACCTCGGGGCACTCGGTGTCAACTTTTAGGTCAAAAAGAAGAAGAAAAATTAACCGACTTCTTGCAAAAATTATCAACAAATTACAAAAAATACAAATTTATGGAGATAAATCATATGTCCCCCCTCCCCCCCCCCCCCCCCCAAACTTCTTGAGTGTGGGGGGCAGCTTCCACCTGTCCCCCTATCCGCCGCCACTGATTTCAGTGCTTGTGGAGCTCCTCTGCAGACCTCCGCAGCCGGGAAACTGCACCTAGTGCATAAATTGCAAGTCCGCTCAATAGATGGCGCTGTGAGCGGGTGCCATAAAATCCTTACAGGAAATGCAGAGAAACAGCTTTATTGTCCATGATAACTCCATGAAAATCACTACGGTTGTCAAACAGCATACGGAGAATTCGAAAATCATATTTGCAACAAAAAAAAACTTTAAAAAAAAACAATTAAAGGAAATAGTTAACTTTGGAATTTGTTTACCAAACACGATTTGATTATATTTTTTAATACAATTTCTTTTTATATTGTCAAAAATGGCCTTATATCGCGCCGATTCAGGACATAAGGTCGTAAAATTGTATTGTTTATCAAAACTATACGCATACTCTCTGAGTCAGAGTCCTGACGTCACGCGAATGTAAAAAATGGTTCAGCCAATCAGATTCGAAAGTAGTCGCGTAAAGATAGACTCGCATTGGAGATGTGCCAACCGGCGGCCGGCGTTAGCTTGCTAGCACCAGCTGCAAGCTGATTGGCTGATGGTATAGCCTCTGCCCGGGCTAAAACCAGTAAACATTCTTTCGCCAGCACCGCATTCCTCCGCCAAAAAATCAAATATATTCGGCTGGAAAGTCTTTTCAGTCAAGGCAACTTGCAGATAGGGGTTTCCCAACACGGGCTACAAAACTGCTATCTCAGTTTAAAACTAATGTTGAAGGTGAACTATTTCCTTTAATGCCCAAATGTACGATATTGACGAAAAAATCGCAAAAGTGTCCCCAAAAAGAGGCCGGTTGGCGCCTCCAATTTTCATTTGGAAAATTCGAAAATTCATGTAAGTTTGTAATGATATAGCACATAATAATTTAACTATTAATCTGTGCATGCTCGCAAAAACCTATCGAATGACCCGGCCTAACGCACAGCACAGACGGCAGCACCGATGACGGTGAAATTTGAACACGCGACAGCTTCAAGCTTTGTGACGATCCACGGAAGAAGAAAAAAAAAACAAGTCGCTCCGATGCCGGTGTCGGTCACAGCACGCGCCAGCAGGGGGCATGTTTTCCTTTTCTCGCAATGATAAATCCGATCCAAATAGTCGGCGCTCGAAAAAGCTTTTAGCATTAGCTCGATGCTATTGGTTCCAGGGATCTCAGCTGAGCGGGGCCGCTAAATAAATAAAACGCTGTAATACCTGTTTTGTTCGGCGTAAGTTAACGGCACCACCGACGCCAACGGCATCGCCTCTTCGCGCAGCGAAGCAAGCGGGGACCGCTTGTTTGATCTAATCCATTCAGTATTCACGCTGGGTAAGGTTGAATGAAACCGAGTTAGCCGTCTTCATGTCGGCATGGGTGATCCATGCCGACTTAAAGCGACCTGATGGGGCCGTCGGTCGGCCAGAGGCCCTCGGTCGTCCTGAGATGGCCAGAGGCCGGCCTGAGAGGGCCCAGAGTCAGCCGGGGGCCCTTGGTCGGCGTGAGATGACATTCGGCCTACCTATGTGGCCCACAGTCGGCCTGAGGGGCCCTTGGTCGGACTGATATGGCCCTCGGTCGGTCTCAGGGGGCCCTTGGTTGGCTTGAAGGGGCCCTCGGTTGGCTTAAGGGACCATCGTTCCGCCTGAGGGGCCCTCGGTCGACCTTATATGTCCCTCCTCCGGTCTGTGGGGCCCTCAGTCAGTGAGAGGGGTCCCATAGTCAGCCTGAGAAGCCCTCGGTCGGCATGAGATTGCCCTCAGTCGGCTTGATGCCTGAGAGACCCTCAGTCGGCTTGAGGGACCCTCGGTTAGCCAGGAGAGCCCAAGACCTCAGTCGGTCTAAGGAGGCCCTCATTCTTTCTGGGAGGCCCTCAGCCTTGCTGGGAGGCCCTCAGTCAGCTTGAAAGGGTCCTCGGTGGGCCTGTGGGACCCTCGGCCTTCCTGGGATGGCTCTCGGCCGGCCTGAGGGGCCCTCGCTTGGCCTGAGATGTCCCTCGGCGGGCTTGATTGGGCACTTGGTCAGCTTGGGGCCCTTGGTTGGCCTGAGCGGGCCCGGTCGGCCTGAGGGGTTCTTGGTCAGCTTGAGAACCCTTGTTTGGCCCGAGGGGCCTACGTCGGCCTGACGGAACCCTCGATCGGCTTTGCAGGGCCCTCGGTCGGCCTGAGAGTCCTCGGTCGACTTTAGGGGGCTCTCGGTCGGCTTGAGGGGGCCCTTGGTCGGCCTGAAGGAGAACTGTCGGCCTGAGGGTCTGGGGACCAGAGTGTATTTCGGCCTGAGGGTCCCTGGTCTGGTCTAAAACGTATTTGTAAGACTTCATCGTGTCCAATGCCTGACTGAGATGGCCCTATGCCAGTCTGAGTGGGCCCTCTCAATCTGAATGGGCTCTATGTCGGCCTGGGAGGACCTTAATTCGGTAAGACAGGACCCTCAGCGTCTTTGAGAGGACCATCGGTCGACCTGACAGAACTTGCCGCCAGTCTGATGGGCCTCGCTGGGTCCTCCAAGGTCTTCTACTTTTGGGAAAAATTGGCAATTGCCCTCCACAAACGAAAAATAAAATCGGTATGCAATATGCAAATGTATGTTTTTGCCCCTCCCAAAAATCACGACTTGAAAATCTCTTTACTTTCTTCCGCTCAACAACTTCTCGCTGACCCCCCCCCCCCCCCCCCCCCCCCGGTCAGCAACTCTTCCCTGACCCCCCCCCCCCCCCCCCCGCTCAACAACGCTAGATTTCCACTACCCGGGGGGCCCTTGTATTGCGGGGGCCCTGTCGCTGGTGGGCCCCCCTATAATAATAATACTAATAATGTATTTTCACAAAAAGGTCATAGATTATTATACAATATCATGGCTATGGATTGGCACATAAGCCGTTGGCTTAGCCGTGGTGCCTCTCCCGCCCAATCTGAGGCTGATTGTATTCAGCTACAATACATAAATGGGCGATACAAAAACAAAACACATTAACAGTTCCGATCAAAGAACAGTTCTCGCCATCACTCCGGCCGCCGGATATACCCCACCCTCCCACTTCCAAGGCTGCTTAGCGCATCACGTCACCATTCGTGGCACCCCAGGTCAGCCCGCAGGTGAGTCTCCTCCTTTTTATGCAATTTTGTTTCTTCTAAGAACTTCCGCGTTAGGGTGACTGCTGATAATGTAATGAACATGATGAGCAAGATGAGCATGATGAACCCCCGCCCGCACCTACGCCGCCGCGTTAACGCACGACTCTCACGCGGCGGTGCTCCCGCTGCAGAACCACCGACCAGGGGTGCTAGGCGTCGACCCGTAGGCCGGCGCCAGCTGCAATGAGCACCCCGGCCGTCCGACCAGCCCCCGCAGAGTATGCAGAGGGCCGGTCCCGGGTTGGCCCGTGTCCTCAGCGGGGGGGGGGGGCGGGGGCGGGAGGCACATATATAAACACATTGTATTTTGAATTTTGTTTTATGTGGTGTTCGCTAAAAATCGCTTGGTATTTATTACAAATTGCTGAAAGGCATCAGCTACTAACAAGCCAGCATCAGCCGCTGGCCCTGTTCCGGAAAGGAGATTATTTAATAATGAGTGGTCCATAGGAACGTGGAGTCTTGTAAGGTGAGTGAGCAGTGTAGCACGTTGGACAGCGTACAGGGGACAATGCAAGACAAAATGGTTGGCATCCTCTCGTGGGTGACCACAGCAGCATCCAGGTGTGTCGGCATGACTTAGGGCTGTTGATTTGAACAGATCAGAGTTCAGGGTCGAGAGCCCCAGCCTCAGTCTGGTGTGTAGTATGTTGCCATACTTAGAACCGTAAAGGTTATACTGCGGTGGCAAGTCTGCACTGAGGTGCTTATAAACAGCTTTCCTAAAGCTCGCGGAGGATGTCAAGTCATGGGTGGGTTGAGGTAGAGCATTCCATTATCGTATGGCACTGGGGAAGAATGATCGCTGGAATGCCAACGTACGGTTCTGCGGGAACGTACGGGCTGCTGCGTTAAGTAACTGCATTCCGGTCGCTGCTTCTCGCGTCTGGGTGATTATGTGGGTGATGTATATGTAATGTATGTATAAGTAATGTGGCCTATGCATGACCTTATGGAAGAAGAAGAGTTTTGTAGAATGCGTCGTGTCTGCAATGAGTCCCATTCTAGCTCGATTATAAGTCTCTCAGTGGAAGTTCTGAACAGAGCTCCAGTAATATGTCTTCCTATTCTATTTTGTATTTTCTCAAGTCTCTGTGAGTCAGTTATTGTCAGGTGTCCATCGTAAACAACATCTGAGTAGTCAAACAATGGTCTAATATACGTGTAAAATATGTTCAATAGTATGTCTCTGGGGATTTGACTTGCTATAGGATATAAGGGACTTACTGCTGTATTTATCTTTCTAACAATATCAGTGACATGGTCATGAAAGCGTAAGTCGGAGGAAATGGTCAGTCCCAGGTGTCTGTGGCTTGTGACTTGTGGTGCTCCCGTAACTAGATGACCTGCAAACCAGTGGGCCTCTGAGTTTTCGACGCCCTGCTGGGGGGTGAACACCCCTCGAACTCAGCTCCTATGAAGAAAAGCAAAGTTACCTTTCTATGACAAAAGCTGGCCACACCATCCGTAGAGCAGGCAACACAATGGGTGTATATTATTTGGTAACCTTCTCACGGTCAGATTTTCAAAGCCTTCAAATATTGTGAAATGCATGCAAAAAGGACGACAAAACGTTAGTTTATTTGTGCATTTGTTATTTTCTTTCATCGCCAACAGTCACACTCCACTGACAGGCGAAGTCAAAAAGATAAAAGGCATGAAACACAACACATATATCACAACCTAAAGTAGTTATAAAAGAAGAAGATGAATGGCATGATAAACAAGTGATGATGACTATACGGTTAAAATAAAACGTACCTGATCACTTAAAGGGAATGTTTCACCTTTCTGAAAGTTATAAAATATATGTTGGTTGTAGTCGAAAATATGAAGAAAGTGCTGCTGAAAACGATGGTTATATTTTTATCTCGAAAAGCCATTTAATTTTATACAAATTAAGTTGTTAAATTTGGGATGTTGGCGTCAATATTTAGCTATAGACCGCGCTGATTGGCTGACAAAGTGGGATTGGCGGAAAAAGTGGCTGTCAGCCAATCAGCGGCGGCACTAGTCTAGACCCCATTTTGCAAAATATAAATTAAATTGTTTAAAAACGGTTAAGTTTTGGGGAAAATGACCTTAGTATTTTCGAAATTTCAATAACGGCCAAAGATAATGGCTATCTCAGTTAAAAACCAATACAAGAGTGAAACATTCTCTTTAAGCTCTAAAAACGTCAAAACTGTCATGAAAGATGTCTGCGTTCAAATGGCTGGCCAAGAAAGCATTCATGGCTTTAGGGATCTTGCAGAACATCCCAGATACGACAGTTCTGACTCGAGCTCAAGGCACGGCGAACAGGGAACAGGTGCGGGTCGATCGAGGCGGCACGTGCAGGGGAAAAGAGTTGAACAGAACCTGAGAGTCCACTCTCCCCCGCAGAATGTTCCTCAGGAAGAGCATATCATGCTGCACTCTGCGTTGTGCTAAAGATGGAATGTTTAAATGGAGCAGAAGGCTACCATAATAAAGAGAATTGGTTTGTCCGGAGGGAGTGTGAGCTAGCAGCCAAATGAGGAACTTGTGCTGCACTCGATCGACCCGCACCTTGTGGGAGTTGGCCGCCACCGCCCAGACCACGCTGCAATATTATAAAATTGGTCGCACACTCGCGAAGTGCGCAGCCAGTATATGCGCTTCGGTTGAATTTTGACTTGCTGGTACCGACTTGGAAAGAGCGGATAAGGAGGCCGAGTGCCCACGGTTGGCCCTGGTGACAGTATCCGATACATGTGGTGCAAAAGTTAATTTGGTGTCCAGCGTTACACCGAGGTCCCTGATCTTACTCACATGTTCCAGCTCGGTACCAGCGATAAAATACTTGGTCTTGACGAGTGCATGCCTGAGAGTCATCGTAAACTTTTTGCATTGTGCAGAGTTGAGGACTAACCCCCACCTGACGGACCACGCTGCCAGATGGTTAAGATCCCTCTGCAGCAACAGTCCGTCAGCTGAAGAGGTGATTTTACGGAAAAATTGGACATCATCTGCATACAGAAGGCAGCCGGATTCTATTTGGCACGATAGATCGTTAATAAACATCGAAAAGAGAAGGGGAACAGGTCGCTGTCGCTGGTAGGCCCCCCTATGCGAGTGATCCTTCTGGAACGCCGGAGATAACCGGTTTCCAGTCGGCGGTTTTTCCGTTGACGATAACTCTCTGGCGTCTATCGGACAGATACGAGACGAACCATTTCAGTGCGAGCTCCTTCAAATAGTAGGAGTGTTTAGTATAATGTAGTGTTATGTAGGAGTGGTAGTATAAGTTGAAGGTCATATATTATCACTCACTGACTTATGGTCAGTGAAATGTGAAAAGCATATAAGGTCATATAATATAAGGTCATTTATGTGTTAAGATTAGAGCAGCATGGAACGAGTATTTATATTTTGCAGCTCCATATTCCGACCTTATCTGACCTGTAGCCTATTTCAAAAAGCAAAAAAGTTTGTAATTACAAAGAATTTATTTGTAATTACAAATAATTTGTACACATGTTTGTAGTTTGGATTTCACCAAAACCCCAGGGCAGTAAATCTCAATTTACTATTTACAAACTACTTTACAAAGATATTGTTTGTAAAAATGTTTGCAATTGCACACGTTCTATTTCTCAAAGGTTGACGGAAGTGAGGAAATGTTTGCAATTACAAACTTGTAATTCCAGTGGGTTAGGGGTTCTGAATTTCAGAAACTGCATTGACAGTTGACATTGTTTGACTGTTCAGGTTATTTTCTTGGTGAGGTTGTTACGTTGCCGAGGTTGTTAGGGTAATGGTTTAGTTATGCATAGGTATAGCTGCCCAAAACAATTTATTTTTCCGAGAGATTCGAACAGAGATCTCCAGCTTTGAAGTCCAGTCACAGTGCATGCGCCTTACCGATTGCGCTGTAAGGGGCGTCTCCGCGCGGAGAAACCGCATGGCGATAGAATTTCAGCGGTCAACGATGTCTTGTGCAATGTACAGTGAACCTTCACCCTTTACGAAGTAAGAAATCGGCTAGGTTAGGTGAAAAAATGGTCGAGAAATTCAACGATCTTTCTTTTAAGAGTAGTTCTGTTGTTATGCTCCGCCACCTGGTGAATGGTCAAATTCTGTTTACTCTAACTGCTTACCAAGATGTATTTTTACGATCAGAGTTTTCATTCCGATGAAATGTTAATTAAAAGATTATTCTCCCTATAACTAATTTTACATTGAATAAAAAAATAAACCACAATGTAAATATTTGTTAAATTAATTTGTTAACAATCAAATTATTTGTCATTAGCATCAAGTTTTAATACAAACGTTCTTGATTTCAAGCTTTCTGATGTACTAACATTTGTGTTTACAATTTTCTTTACAATCGGTAATTCAGAGGTGGCGAATGTTTGTGAAATAGCTTTTTGTGAGGTTTGCAATATTTTCTTGCGTTTGTAATCGCAAACATGTGTAATTACTAACTTCTTTGTGAAATAGGCCTCTGATTGTTATCTGGCCTTGACATGAACCTCGCTGAATGGCCTCTAAATGAGTGAAAAGAATGAGAACTATTGCTATTGAAAGTGTTTTTACCAAAGTAGCTAAACATGTATCAGATAATGTTACTTGACTCGTCAGGCGGCGTGGTTGTGCTTAACCCGGCATTGACTGGGGTCTCAGCCGAACTCCATTGACTGGGGGAGGGGGCGTTAAACGCCCCCCCCCCCCCCCCCTCCCTCCCCCTTGTTATCTTCCTAACCAATAATCCCAGCGAGACGTGCAAGGCGGCATTCCAAAGCTCTCAATGAGACGAATCTAAAGCATACTAAAAAATGTCCAGCACCCGTCCAGACAAAATATTGTATGTGTGCTACAAAACTCGAGCACGTTGGAGAGATTCGCGACTTGGGCATCATTCTCGACACCAAAGCTACATTTGCTCCCCAGGTCACAAATGTTGTAAGAAAGGCCAATATATCGTTCGGACTACTAATTCGTTCTTTCCAAACCAGTTCCATGGTTCAAAGTTCAACATGAACGCTCTACTGTGCGCTTACTTCTCCAACGTACGCTCAATTTTAGAATATGGTAGCGTGATCTGGGTGGGCGCGGCTGATTCCCACACAGTGCGGGTCGATCGAGTTCAACACAAATGTCTAATTTGGCTTCTAACTAATACTTTCTCTGGTCACACCTCGTCTTTAGCATACTCAGGCCTGGCACAACACTTCCGGGTACCTTCTGTATCGGCTCGTAGGATTCAGCATGACCTATTGTTCATCAGGAACATTTTCCACTCGAAATTAGATTCCCGAACTTTGCTAACAAGCTTTTCACTTCATGTACCAGCTCGATCGACCCGCACTCACAAGCTGTTACACGAGATCTGCCCCCGCGTTAACACCGTGAAGGGCAGTCTACTCTGCAGGGTACCGACCTAGGCTAGTCAACTTTTTTAACAGAGCCCCAGGGGTGGATTTTCTTGTAGATCATTTTAACACTTTTAGAAAACATGTGATCACTTATATAGCATCTCTGTAACTCGTTTTTTACGGTCGCTGTTTTTATCTTTAATCATCATTATTAGTTCACTTTGTATTGTTTACACTATTTATATCTTACTAATGTTTCGATGTACTTTATAGAGTGATCGTGTTATCGGTTTTACTTTGTGACTTCACCTGTCAGTGGGGGCAACGCTGTTGGTAATCTGCTTAATATTTTGTGTATGTCAAAGTGAGGTCAAATGTCAGGTCACGGTCAGGTCAAAGGTAAAAATCGACGTATTTGAGTTTATGGGTCATACTTGCCATCCAGCAAGTATGACCCATAAACAGAGAAGAAAGAGAGAGAGAGAGAGAGAGAGAGAGAGAGAGAGAGAGAGAGAGAGACCTTCATGGGACACTTTTTCAGACCCCATCCCGTTCCAGCCCATTCAGCCAAACCCAAACCCGTTTCAATCCGAATTCATAATTGATGGGGCTCCCATTCCCACCCATTTCAGTATATTTCACTTGTTGTAGTGCTAAAAAATATATGGTCTGTCCCAATCCCGTTCCAACCCGTTACATTTCCAAAAATGACCCCATTCCCACCCATTTCCAACCCGTTTCATGAGTTCCATGGGGATTCCCATTCAATGAAGGGCTCTACTTATATACGATCATTGATTCGGCAAATAATTAGGGGACAATCAGGAATTCAGGACGCCTGGACACAATGTATGAAGGATGCAGTTAAATTGTAGTTAATGAGAGATGACTTTTATTTTGTAACCGTACTACGCAGACAGATCTGAACAGCTAAAAATGATGTGATAATAAGAAGGAATTGTTCCAGGGCTCAAGTATGATTTTGTTGCGAGTATAAACTGCGAGCATATATTGCCTATATGATTTTACATTAGAACAGAAAATGTATTAAAGCATTCATAAGACACGAGATGATCCGGCTCAGGTAAGGTCGACTCCATGGTAACACGGGATTAGGCAAGGAGGATGTCATTTGGACTGGGCAAACCAGGATGGTATGTGGTTGTTTCGTAGCTCTAACGGGATCAACATGAGCATATAATGCTGTCAGCCTGCTTGACGACTTCCTTGACACATATGACATGATGTATGGTTCATATATGACGTAAATGCCGCCAAACGGTCATAAAGACCAGCTTAAGTTTTGTCTTTGATCTCCTGAAATTCTTTAGATTCTTTTCTTACCGTGACGTAAGTAACTCCGGCTTCCGCCGCACATTGGAAGTGAGGATCAGGAAGTTGGCGACAATTGGTAGGCATAGTTACCTTTGCATGAAAACACGTATGGTCAGTGACAAACTATGGTCGATTTAGTATGTATATTATTAGTAGAGATTACAAGGCCTGCAGTACGTTGTTGAAGCATTGCCTGGGTCCCATTCATGAGTCTACCTCTCATGTGGTGCATGACTTTTAAGGGCTCCCGTAGGTTGCTAATATTAATTATCATGCCTTTGAGCTCACAGAAACGGGAGGCATAAAGGGAAGTGTTCAAAAACGTAAGATATTTGACGATGACGGCTGTTTCGAACTTAAACTTGTGAGTGGAGTCGTGAACCAGCAGATGAGTTCAGTACCCATCAGTGTGTCAGTTCACCAGTTCAGTGCACATCAGTGTGTCAGTTCACCAGTGCAGTGCACATCAGTGTGCCAGTTCACCAGTGCAGTGCACATCAGTGTGTCAGTTCACCAGTTCAGTGCACATCAGTGTGTCAGTTCACCAGTTCAGTACACATCAATGTGCCAGTTCACTAGTTTAGTGCACATCAGTGTGTACGTTCATCAGTTTAGTGCATATAAGTGTGCCAGTTCACCAGTTCAGTGTACATCAGTGTGCGCGTTCATCAGTTCAGTGCACATCAGTGTGCCAGTTCACCAGTGCAGTGCACATCAGTGTGCCAGTTCATCAGTTCAGTGCACATCAGTGTGCCAGTTCACCAGTTCAGTGCACATCAGTGTGCCAGTCACCAGTTCAGTGCACATTAGTATGCAGTTCATCAGTTCAGTGCACATCAGTGTGCCAGTTCATCAGTTTAGTGCACATCAGTGTGCCAGTTCACCAGTTCAGTGCACATCAGTGTGCCAGTTCATCAGTTCAGTACACATCAGTGTGTCAGTTCACCAGTTCAGTGTACATCAGTGTGCCAGTTCATCAGTTCAGTACACATCAGTGTGCCAGTGCACCAGTTCAGTGCACATCAGTGTGCCAGTCACCAGTTCAGTGCACATTAGTGTGCCAGTTCACCAGTTCAGTGCACATCAGTGTGCCAGTCACCAGTTCAGTGCACATTAGTGTGCCAGTTCACCAGTTCAGTGTACATCAGTGTGCCAGTCACCAGTTCAGTGCACATTAGTGTGCCAGTCACCAGTTCAGTGCACATCAATGTGCCAGTTCACCAGTTCAGTGCACATTAGTGTGCCTGTTCCTCTGCCCTCCCGTCCGCAGTCATTTGTTAACTCTCTCGGGAAAACACGCGTCGCGCCAGGTGCCCTATCTGATGGGTATTGTGTACACCGGAGCACAACGGGACGCGCTGGTGACGGCGGTGTGTGCAATCGTGGGGAATACCAGTCTGCGGCGTCCCGATGACGCCACGTGACACTTAGTGACGTCAACGTCACAACATGTGACGTTCAGTGACGCTCAGTGATGCCGGTGACGCCCGAACTACCTCCACCCGTTACAATATCCGATAACATGTGATTCCTGTCGAGGAGTGATCCGTTGTCCAGTTGTATTTTTATCCAGCTAGCTCTCTGGGCACCGGTTGACACATCGTGGCTGGTTTTTGTCCTGGGTCACCGACCCCCGAATCGTGTTGTTCCGCTAATAGTTTGTCCAGTTCTCTCGAGTTTTTCTCATGTTTGACCACGTGTCGGTTGTAGATAAGGATGTTGTCAAACCTCATGGCGCAACTTCCTGGTCCGATCCCCCCCCCCCCCCCCCCGATGATTCATCCTACCAGTGGTCTATGCTTCCCGCTATCCAGTCTTCCGGGCCGTCCTTATATTTCCTTCCTTCTAATGGGGCTGAGATATTTCCTGCAGTGACACATCCTTCCGGTGTTTTATGCTCTCAGATATTTTCTAAGGGTCGTCATGAAACACGTTCAGTGATTTCAAGGGCATATGGGTACGAAAGACTAATAGCACGCGCAACGATGGGATGGATATCCTCCTAAAAATGGGAATAATGGGAAAATGGTGGCGCTCAGCTCTATGCCCAATGCCCATCAATCGCTCACATACCGAAAAAAATGACCTCGGGTCATTAAAAGTTGGGTCACTAGGTTACATCAATTACCCCACCTCCAAAAATGTTTAACCCGCGCCGTGCGCCGTGCCAGCGCTCGGCGCCACCTTCCCCATGCCGGGGGGGGGGTTCGACGCCCCCGGCTCCAATGGGACGTAGACAAAAACCGAAAACACCGGTCTAAAGCTCTTCAAAATGCATTTTGAACCTATTTTGGACCTTTTATCAGGTCAATATTAAGGTCACCAGAGGACTTCAAAGGTCAGATTTTCCAGTTTCAGGACTTTGCTCCAGAAACCCTCAAATATCTCGACACAAATATCTCGAACTTTTTACCTAATACAGATAAGGTAATAGTTTTGACGCCATCGTGTTTGACTTGCCAAGGCACTTCGAATCATATTCATGATGACCAGGTTAGGTCAACTTCTACATTGACCACAGGTCAAGGTCAAGTGGTGACCCAATTAGGTAATGTTATACATTGGGAGACGTGCCTCTACGAGACAAACACATTGGTGTAAGTTTCACTTCTCGATCTTGATTTTTTCGAGAGTTATTGGCAAAACAGTGTTGGTGACCTCGGATGACCCCGGCTGACCCTGTAGAGGTCACTGAACAAAAATTGCACCTGGGACTTCAAGAATGGCCTATAATAACATGATCCAGCAGGAATTGGGCTGATATAATGCGTATCCTCAGAAAAGGAAGCATTTGAATATTTCCCCATTGACTTATAATGGGGAGGTCACGAAATTGACCCGACCTTACGTCACCGATATACAAAAAAAAAACAGATCAGCGAATTGTAGGTACCATTGCTCTTATGAAATCCTGTAAGTAAGAAATCGATCGACCAAAAACTGTGGCTGTGGTACGACCGCAAACTTTAGCTTTTTTGGAGGTGGGGTCACGTGGCCTGGCTTTGCGACCTGACCTGAGATGATCCGAGGTGAAGACTTTCACACTATGTGGGTAATTCATGCCCAAATACCTGTGCCAAAAACAGCGGCGCTACGCGCCGTTGTTTTTCGCTATCCTAGAAAAACTTTAGGGGGCGTCTAACCCCCGGCACAGCGCGGATTAAAGGGAAATAATGGCCTTTTCCACAAAAATGGAGTTATCACTTGAAATCGACAGACAAAACCAAGACCTATTGTAAATTGATCTCATTTTGCATATAAACATTCCTAACGAAAGATATTTCAAGTTAAAGTTAAGCGTTCCACACTTATAATAACCGGTACTGTCAAGTACTTGGTAACGAATTTCGGTTTCCCATCAAATTCCGGGCTTCTTCCGTATTGTTTTTTGACGAAATGGTGTCGAAAATATATATATATATATATATATATATATATATATATATATATATATATATATATATATATATATATATATATATATATATATATATATATATATATATATATATATTATATATATATATATATATATATAGTATATATATATATATATATATATATATATATATATATATATATATATATATATATATATATATATATATATATATATATATATATATATATATATATATATATATATATATATATATATATATATATATATATATATATATATATATAATATATATATATATATATATATATATATATATATATATATATATATATATAT